>JBAMBO010000503.1:0-43890 GCA_037044535.1 Lordiphosa magnipectinata
TGGAAACAGTTTGGAAAGAGTGTGGGAAGAGTGTGGGAAGAGGGTGGAAAGAGTGTGGAAACTGTGTGGGGAGAGTATGGGAAGAGTTTGGGGAAGAGTGTGGGGGAAGAGTGTGGGAACAGTGTGGGATCAGTGTGGAAAAAGTGTGGGAACAGTTTAGGAACAGTGTGTAAAGAGTGTGGGAAGCTATTTCAAGACGAAGATTATTATTTCTTCCTGTCATTCCTTGGCCACTGTTACTGTTTTCATTTATCTATGGAGCAGCACAATAAATAAGAGCTACAGAAAATAAGAAAGGACACAGCAGCAAGTGATCTTGTTGTTGGTGTTTCTACTCCCTGTGAGTTTTCTTCTTTTGAAAGATTGCCATTGCTGATCTATGAACTATTGAGAGAGATTGTGATTTTGAAATAAAGCCCTGAAATTTAGCATCATGTTTCACATCCAAGTCTCGTGAGTGTTAACGAAACTCACACCTTTTTTTATAAAAAGGATTTGAATGTTTTTCATACAAAAAGGCTTGCTGATGGACTTTCAAAACTGAGCAATAGTATCATTCCGACGCTTGATTACTAAATATCTCTAGAAGGTACCAACCATCTATCTACAAAACTGTGAGCGGCAGAGGGCGTGACAAAAAATTGAAAATAAACTTAATCTGTCTGCAAGTATAAGAAGTTTATGTCCAATACATGACAAACGTATATCACTTACCATCTCTGGGATCTCTTCGTTCATATGAACGGACGGACATGGCTATATCGACTCGGCTGTTGATGCTGATCACATATATTCTTGATATGATATACTTTATAGGGTCAGAAATGATTCCTTCTGAAACTTAATATTCGCTGTGTGCCCTTGGTACAGAGTATAAAAATGAGATTGTTTCATTTTAAAGTCGAGTATAAATGATCTATATCCAAGATTAAAGGATTAAGAATAAAATTGAGAATATAATCTTGGGTTAAGATTATCTCGCCTCTGTCGAATTTTGACACCGTTTCGTCTCGTTTCAAGGCTATAATCTTGGGTTTAGATTAATTTTCCTTAGTGTTTATTAATAAAAGAAGAATGACAGAAGAAAGTTCAGCGTAATTTTTTGAATTTCGTACCAAGCAAGCAACAATGTTTGCTGCATAGACTCGGTGTTTTTGTTGGATCTTATTGTGCTTATTAGAATTGATAGTTAAAACCCTTATGTCAATTTTCTTGTGCCAGAATTCCGTTTATTGACAACTTATCCAGGGAGGAGATGAGCGGTGGCCGGCAGGTGCCTCAAAATCGTATTGGAGATTTCTTAGTGTGGGCTTTGATCTTTAGCTAGAAGTCCGAAAGGCACAAAAACACCTTGAAGGCATGTTAACGTTAAAGCAAATTATAAAGACCTTTTGAAGTTCCACTGAAATTTTACATTTATTATGCTCGATAGTATATACCTAAATAATGTCCAAAAGATGGTCAAATTCTTTTACCTTTTGTTGAAAAAATTTAAGGATTGCTTTACATATACAAGAAAATTGAGCTCAGAGAAAGATCAGCATTTATCCAGTAGATAACCACATTAACTTGCTTATCAAATTGATCTAAAACACCAAATCGCTGCTATTATTTTCTTCGTAAATGTGTTTGATCACGATAGTCTGTCTTGAAAGTTTTCTGCGAGGCCCAAAATCTGTTTTTGTGAAATGCGGCACCACGTTGGAATTTTTGAAAATTTGAGCTGAAATTTGAATACATTTTTTAATGTAACCATAATTGTGGGGGATCCAACATTTTGATTCCCACTTCATATGAAATCATATAATAGTACTTGTTTCGAGCTTAAAAACTAACTACTTTACTTTGAAGCCAAGATATACCATTTTGAATTTATACGTTCGCGATGTATAGTAGCGTTTTCTTTTTGCAATGACTACGAGTACTCAGCTTTATCAGTGAGTTATTACTTACCACCAACTGTCATATTGGCCGTCCGATCGATCAGCTTGAATTCAGGCGCATCGCCGGACACCTCACATCGGTATTGGCCCGATGAGTACACATTCAGTTTCTCCAGCTCCACGTTGCAGATGAATTGATTGCAATGCGACGAGCCATCGGCAATGGTGACACCTTTAACTGGAAACCAATTTGTTGTTGGCGGCGTTAGCGGCGAGTATCTGCAACGACAAGGAGGAAAGTAGGCAGTGCGTGAAAGAGAGGGAAAAATCGACTTGAGCTCGAGTGCTGCGCAAAACCGAAAACCCATGAAATATTGATGAGCGCATGCAAAAAGGTTTTTCGTTTTCGATTTTTGCACTTGCGTCAAAGTTTCCTAAAATGGCGTGCAAATAAAACGTTCATCGATTTGTAGCCGCATTTTGGCTGCGTTGTCGAATTTTATTATGAATATTATGCAGTTTTCAGTTCAGCTGCAGCAGCATTTTGCCGCCACAATGCTTGGGGGCTCTTGAAACTCACAATCAAATTTAAATTCAAACAGACAAGTGCCACACATACAAACTCGCACACCAATAGAATGTGGCATTTGATTACAGCAATTAGCGGGAAGTGTGGAGCATTGCTTTTCATTTGTATCAGTTTCCATTTAAAACAAGGTACTCAGATGCTGCCAATTTTGTCAGAGCCCATCTAATTACATAGCGCTCTTGAAAAATGTCAGAGCGAGTACTGAGCAAGCGACAATGAGCTATGAAAATGAGTTTGGATCTGCCAACTCGTTTTTTTCGAAAACAGCTTGGAATTATGCGTCTTGTCCAGTCCCTTTAGGTGGCTGTGGCTATTACCTCTGGTTTAATGTCAAAGAACATTTAACATAGAAGCACAATTTGCTGCGTCGACAACTTATCACTCAGACTCAGATATCTGTCAGCTGTTTGCTGTCATTTTGAATCTCTGAGTTTTTTTTGCCTCTCTAACCCCTATCAGCTAGGCTCGAGTCGAGCAGCGATCCACACACTGCATATATTTTATTTTTGCAGAAGTCTGCTTTTGCGCCAAGCTAGTTTCGGTCGCACACACTGCACTTGTTGCGCTGTCTGAAACGATCTACTAAACCAGCGACCTAATTAAAGGGCAGCAGAACACAGACAACTTTCAATAGGGTATAGGTTTGAAATAGTTTTTTGATGAATATAGAAACAAAGCTTCAATAAAAATTAAACAAAAACTAGTTAGAGCATTGCGATGCCCAATGTTCAAGCACCAGATCTGCAGTCACAGCCCTCCTCACTTTACATATCATTTTTTACCCATGCATAGAATTACAGTGATTTTATACCTGTTAACCGATTGTGCTAACCGCTGCATTACTAATTAGTTGCAAAACTGACTACTTTCGTTTACTTTTATAATTTGGATTTATTTTAGTTTTGAATTACAAGCAAGCAACCGCAGTGTCAAATGTGCATAAATAATTGAAACTAAGTGCCAACCACACAATCAAAATCCTCACACAATACTTAATTGCCAAAGGCTGTAAATTATTGGGCAGGCGGCCGCGGTCTCTCACCTCCCCCCTCTCCCCCCAAAACGAAATACGTCAAAAACAATAACTTGGCAGGGGCGAAAATGTTGGGCCAATTGAATGTGGTCAGCTAAACGCATCGAACTTGCATACCCGTTTTCCTGGGGTCTGTGCCCGGGGGCGTGGCAGTCCATTTGGCAAAGCCCGTAAACCGTTTAATGGCTTGGCAGTTGGCATAAATAATTTTTTTGCTGTCGCCATATTTGTCCGAGGCTTTTAAATCAATAACTCCGGCAGTCCTAACAGGCAAACCAAAAAATATTAATGCTAGGCGAAAATTTTGCACTCGATTAAGCCCGGTTGGAGCCGGGCTCTGGGGATGCGGGAATGTGCAACAATTATGGCAGTTAAATAAAAACACTCTTTACACATATTTGAGTTCGAAACTGGCAGCGTAACCTGGCCACAATTGCCGGCGCCCATAAAAATCCATTTCAATTAAGCATTTAAATTAGTTGCGACACTTTCAGCCACACCCTTGCCTTTTACGCCTGTTTGGTGCACTTTGTTGCGGACACTCTTGCAGTTTCATGACGTTTTCAATTTGCGCCATAAAATCTGCATGAATGCGCCGGCACATTCGAGCCATTTTATTATTTCGAGCCAACGGCGAAAATATTTTTATGGCCATTTTTATTTGTTTTACGGCCAGAGCAGTTGGCTCACCTGAAAAACTCCAGGCCATCCTTGTACCATTTGACAGAGTTCAGCGTCCGGTTGCCCATTTCATAGCTGCAGAAGAGTTTGGCCTTTTGCGCGACATCGATAATGCGCGGGACGGAGAGGTTGGACAGATGCAGTGCGTCTGCTGGCGGCAATGCTGCAATGGAAGAGTCAGAAGCGATTTCGTGAGTATAAGTCATAAGTGTGTGAGCAGTGAAAAGATAAGTGCGGATAATGAAGCCCGAACTGTAAGATTAACTCCATGACCTTTGATGCCTTGGCAAGGCGTTTGGCCGTTCTTCTCTCATTTTTCCGTTTACGTGCACAAATGCAGGCCATGAATCAACGTGGCCATTCAGTTAATTTATTTTACTTGGCCTGATAACAAAAATTACACAAATGGCCGCGGCCCAGGGATGCTGTTGGTGTGGCATGTTTTATATGTGAACTATGAACTTTTGCTGGCCGACAAAATAATTAGCCCAGCCTATGAATACACATCTCTCCATGTCTCCCGCACTGTCCAGCTGTCTTCCTTTTCGCACAGCAAGCGGAAGCAACAGTTTTTTTCGTTTGTTTATGTGCCGCGTGTTTCCGTGGCCAGGCCGGACTTTAATGGCCTCAGGGACAACGGCTTGAACGTCGACTAATTACAACAAATAACAGACAAACAGAAATTAACTTATGTGATACATAAATTAACGCTGTAATATGACTTCTTGCCAGTGGTTCATGGTTATGGGGCATGATGACTTTGTCGTAAAGTTTATTATAAAAGTTTTTACGCTTTGGTAAAACTATGAGAATCACTAGTAAAGCGAAGGACGGATACCACAATTAAATGCGCTAATGGAACTCTAAGTGGGCTTTCGTTCGGACCGTGCCGAGAGTCAGCTTGGCTTCAGTCTCGAACGTAAAGCTCTGGCAAGTGGCAATCAGCTGTTCTGCGTAAACTTGCCGGTGCTCGATTTTACGTTAGCCCACAGCAAAGAATGCTGAAGCATGATACAAGGAACAGTGAGAGATGTTCCAAGGAGGATTACCTACCTACAAGAGGACAACCAGGCTGCCTGGATGCGCTTATTGGGCAAGGTCTGTGTGGCTAGAGTGAAATAGAATCTCCGGATATGGCACAGGCTCTTTGGGGAGCAACTGCGCATCCCAGTCCCAAAATACAAAACAGTAGCTACCAACGCAAACGTGCACAACCGCGACGACAATAGTCATAACGGAGACACTACAACCCCCTTTCAGGCTTCAGTCCCAGAGAGATCCCTGGATGATGAGCCTAACAAGCCCAAAGACGCAATCAGTGGTGTAAGTAGGGAATGCAGACGCTGCTAAAATGAAGAGGGTAGCGGCACTACCTGAGAAGTACCCTTAAATGAACCACCAACATGAGAAGAAATCTACACTCGTGGGTGCGATTACGGAGTTGATCTCACATTTTAAATGAAAAATGTAATTGTAATTGTCACACTATGGAGTAGTGTGGGGGAGTGGGGGATGATGACGTTGTCTAAAATTCTACTTTAGTCTACCAAACATTTATGCAAGTTTTTAAGTCCCTATCTTAATATTTAGAATTCAAGCCAAAAAATAGGGGAAAGCTAACTTCGGCTCGACCGAAGTTTATATACCCTTGTAGCTTCTTTAATTTATATAAATTAAGGTTTTAAATGTTTTTCGTCGAACATTCTTAGCTGAGTTATTTTCCAAATTCAGCAATAGATGGCGCCACTACTTTGACCATTTGCTTGCCAGTTTTAATATGGCAGCTATGCGATTTATTCATCAGATTTGGATCAAACTCGTCAAAATTGTGTGGAAACCGATAATATTCATAACTGGAAAGCTTAAAGACGCTACCATTGAAAACAAAAAAGTTTTTCTCACAAGAACTACTTTTTCCTATGACAGCTATATGCTATAGTCATCCAATTTGAATCAAACTTAACAGTTGTGTGGACGCATATAGTATTGATGAGTAACAAGTTTGAGAGCGATAGCAATGAAAACAAAAAAGTTTCTCCTACTAAGACTTTTTCTCTGAACTAACTTTTGTGTGGCAGCTATATTATATAGTTGTCCGATTTTCATCAAACTTGGTGGAATTGTGGAAATCATAGAAAACTGAAAAATACGGGGCGTTTGCATTGAAAACAAAAAGTTTTTCTCACTAAAACTAGTTTTTTGACCGATCGTTCCTACGGCAGCTATATGCTATAGTCATCCGATCCAGCCGGTTCCGACAAATGTGCAGCGTATTTGTACCAAAAGGCTTCGTGCAAAGTTTGGTTACGATAGCTTAAAAACTGAAGGAGGAGATAGCATAGAAACAGACTGACGGACAGACGGACGGACAGACGGACATGGCTATATGAACTCAGCTCGCCATGCTGATCAAGTATGTATATACTGTGTGTGGTCGGAGATGATTCCTTCTATGCGTTACAAGGTTAGGTTGCGATGGCTGAGAGCGACAAGGCGCTCTCCCACTTAGGCCACATTGGGCCCATTGCGATGCCATATTTATTTCCCTATTACCCTTTTTAAAACTGAGGGGGGTCCTCGTTACTGAACCGTTGTGTGGACAGAATGAATTTGAGTGGAGCTGGGATCTCTAGGCGTGCTCCGTAAAAGTCCCCACCAGAAGTGATATGTGGTCTCTTCTGTGACGTAAAAGTTAGTACGTTTTTGGTCGGATGTTGGCCATGTAAGCCTCGCTACTGCGCAGGAGGAAAGGTTTTTCCACCGATTCGTAGCGCAACGAAGTGCTTCAGCTTTTGTGTGAAGCTTATATAAGAAAAAAAAGTCTTGCGGTATTTTTATTGAATTTTCAATTGTTCATAAAATTGGTTATAATTATGCGATTTAAGTCAAATATGCGCCGTTTTGTTCGATGACGAGTTCCCAACGAGATGCCAACTTCATAATGCCCCTCTTATAGAAGCTCGCTTCCCTATTGGCAAAAAACTCGGAGAGCCAATTTTCACAGGACTCTCTTGTGGCCAACTTCCGACTACCAAGCTCGTTCGCCATGGACAGAAATAGGTGGTAATCACTTGGTGCGAGATCCGGACTATACGGTGGATGCAAAAGAACCTCCCATCCGAGCTCCCGGAGCTTCTGGCGCGTCACCAAAGATGTGTGTGGCCTGGCGTTGTCCTGATGGAAGACAATTCGGCCTCTGTTGATCAAAGATGGCCTCTTCTGCATGAGTGCTGCATTCAAGCGGTCCAGTTGTTGGCAGTACAGGTCCGAATTGAGCGTTTGGCCATAGGGGAGCAGCTCATAGTGGATGATTCCCTGCCAATCCCACCAAACACACAGAAGAACCTTCCTGGCCGTCAATCCAGGCTTGGCCACCGTCTGGGCAGCTTCACCGCTTTTCGACCACGACCGTTTGCGCTTCACGGTGTCGTAACTTCACGGGTCGATTTTGTTGCGATTCAGAAGCGATTCGCATGCATCCATACGGGCAAAAATGTTTTTTTGCGTCAAGTCGTGTGGCACCCATACATCGAGCTTCTTTTTGAATCCAAGCTTCTTCAAATGGTTTATAACAGTTTGATGACCCATGCCCAGCTCTTGGCCGATGCTACGGCTGCTACTATGCCGGTCTCTTTCGATCAATTCAGCGATTTTATCGCAATTTTCGACGACAGGCCTTCCGGACCGTGGCGCATCTTCGATCACCTCTGCACCAGAACGAAAACGTTGAAACCATCGTTGTGCGGTGGAAATGGAAACTGTTATCGGGTCCATAAACTGCACAAATTTTATTGGCAGCATGAGATGCATTTTTGCCTTTATCGTAGTAGTACTGTAAAATATGCCGTATTTTCTCTTTATTTTGCTCCATGTTTGCGACGCTATAGCTCACGAACGACTTAAAACAAACAACAATAAATCAAACACGTGTTAGCGCGTGAAAAGAGCTTTCCAAAAAGCTCTAGCGTGAGCCGATGCGACGAATACAACTAGAACTACGCGCTTGCAAAGACAAGCTTGCGGAAATACCGCAAGACTTTTTTGACAACCTTTTATTTCGCCATAGGCATCCCAATCGTGCTCTTCTCTGAAAGGAGCTCGATGGTGGTTCCTGTTCTGACCAGTTTGTCCGCAGACTCATTTCCTTCTATGTTATGCGTTACAAACATTAGGACAATTTTAATATAAAAATGGGATTTTTTCCCAAAATATGTGACAAAGTAAGCCAAATTATTGACGGATTGATGTAGTCTTTTGGAATGTTTTGTCAGCCCTTGTAAAGCATGTGGTTCCATAAATCTCACATACGAAATGACAACTACTTCATGAGGTTTTTGTACTTATAAGGTCGAATTTTAAAAAAGATTGTTCCACAGGCGGGGTCGGACATGCACCGTTTGTTAGTTAGGGGCACTTAAAAATTAGAGATGGATTTCCCATGTTATATTTTATTTATGAAATTACTTATCATTTTTTTAATTTAAAATTATTCAGTTTTAACGTAGAAGTATCGTCAGACGCATTTAAGAAGTGATTTTCTGAACACACTTGTAATTAGACTTATACGCTGTTTACACTGCGGTCGTACAAGCTTTTTTAGTATTTTTTACCTGAGACTGGCATACAAAATTATGTCGGTTGACTTTGAATTTGGGACGGTATTGCCTTGGGCACGTCAGCCTCCCAAAAACACCCGAAACTTCACTTCAATTGAAAAATACAATAGATTAGCTAATGATTTAGTCAAATGGGAATAATTGTTGTTACATGCATCCAAAAAGCACTTAGACTTGGCTCTGATTAATAAATAATATGCTAGTCGGAAGTCACATAGCTGGTGGCTAATGTGATGCAGTTCCAGATTTCGGTTCGCCGCCCTGGGTACTCGTCGTAGCCGTGACCGCCTACGACTTAATCTCCACGGATTTGTCTGTAGGCAGTACCGGCTCATGCTCCTCATCCGGACTCGGTGGTTTCGCGGATGAGATGCTGAGGCGTCAACAGGTCTCCTTCACATAAACAGGAATGTCCACCATTTTGCCGCCCCGTTGGAATTAAATCATCTCGTCCGAAGAGAAGTCGATCCATGTTCCCATGTATCCATCATCGGGTAGATGGGTATGTCTCTACGCACATCTTTGTTGCGATTGATCAGCCAAAGGATTGCGGAATCGCAGCTGATGTGCTCTGAATTGCACTGGGGCAGCAGATTGATGTCCTCCTCAACGGTGCTGTGGAATTTTGTTTAGATGGCGTTTGCCATTGTTCCCATTAAATGGCGATTAAGGAAATTTTTCATCCTCACTAGCCAAGTTTTCAATTATTTCCATTATGTTATGTTATGTTATTTTCCATTTTATAGACAAATGTGCCAAATTTAATACCGAAATTCCAATTTTATTTAAAGTAAGCAAAAAACAGCTGATTGACGTTTGTGACTATTTGCGACTGTTTGCTCAATGTAAACACCTTAAAAGTCGTAGCCCCAGAATAAGTCGTACGACCACAATGTAAATTCGGTATTATAGTCTATCGAAAAAAATCACTTATGCGTTTTGAAAAGCACAAATCGAAACAAGCCGAAACTATACCCTTTCTATCACACTCTTTCAAAAAAAAAAATCATTAAAACAATGCAATTTTTAAAAGCCTCACAGCTTTTTTAATCAAATAGTTTTATGACCACTTTTGATGCAAAATTAACTTACTGTATCAGCACAATAATTTAAATCAAAAACATTATGGCGAATATATGTTTTTATTTTCAGTTCAATCAATTAAGGTTGCACTTTATTTCCGACATAGTCATCTACATTCTCAAGCAAAAACATTTCTTTTCTTTAAGCCGGGTATCCAGCACCGCGGAAACTAAAAATTCCTGTCAAACTTCATATAAAAAAAACTGTGCCAGGAATTTTTAGTTTACCTTTTCGTTGCTTGAGTATCCAGCAACATGAACGAAACCCACAGTTTCTTATCGATAGTTGGCCTATCGATAGCGCGTGTGGATCGAGAGAACAGCTGATTCACAGCTCAGGAATATATTGCTTACAATTATTTTGGACGTGATGACTGAAAATTTGGGGGAATGCTTCTTTGTTTTTGTTATGCTGGGGAACCAGTAGAGTGCAGAGATTGGTAGGGGATGTAGCCAAGGGGACACTTATGCCAAATTGTTGAGGCGGCCTGAGAGATGCCCTCCATAAACACAAAGGTCGATGGGATGTCGTAGGTTGAGCCTGCTTGTCGCCAGATCAGATGCAAGTCTATGAGAGTGGGCCACCAGTCAGTCAGGATGCATACATTTTGAATTGGGCTCATAATGGCAAGCGTCCAAATTGTGGTATTTAGTTGTATGCACACATGCCAGGAACCTCACATAAAAGACTCTAGTTTATTGAGGGCAGTGGAGCATTCCGTACCCCATACCGGGATCCCCTGGTCCAGGAAAGCAAGATGATCAAGGATTTTGGATCGCAGCGAAATACCACTACGAGGCTGCAACCGTAGCTGCTGCCCGAGTCACATAGACTTTCCTGGTCAAGCGGCGGTCCAGAGACAAGCCAAGGTATTTAACCGCGGTATCCGTATATGGGAATCTTGATCTTAGGAGTCGCACTCGAGCAACTTTTGCGGGTCTCATAGCGATCGTGTTGACTCTTTGAACGATTAACGGGGATGTTCCAGCTGTTCGCCCATCGACCAAAGCCAAGGTACTGATCTTACCTCTGAGTTGACAAAATCCTTAATATTAATGTGAATGTATTTATTGTATTTGATTGGCGACCAACCGAGAAGTCTTACTACTTTGGAGATTATAGCATTTTAAAGTTGTGCAGATAACAACATGCTGCATTAATGAGTTGCGCCATCCGGGCACAGTGTCATGCTCAGCCATCGGCCTATCATCCTCTAGTATAGCATTAAGTAGCACCTACTTCGCGATGCATGCTTCCCCGGAAAATATAATTTTTTTTCTCTACATTTATTTAATTTCAAATAATTAACAGTGTTAACAGCTGATTAATCAGAGTGACCTTACACCTTTTAGGTGCATGGTCACCCTGCTTTAGTTATGTTCCACACACACAAGAAATAATTAGCAAATTCCTGGCAGGAATTTTCCGCAGTGCTGGATACAAGCCTTTAATGTCCCGATACTTCTGAGTTTGCAATTCTTGTTTTTTATTTTTGCATTTTCGTGATAGTGGAACATTTTGGTATAACATGTAAGAACCTTTTTTTCTGAGAACTTTTTATTTTCCTTTTTCATCGTCTAGATCAGGGGTGCCCAGAATGAGCCCTTAACCCCGCCTTAAAAAAAAATGATACATTTTTATTTTTTTCGTTATATTTTAATTTAATATGTATAAAATTGTAAAACTATTGCCGCGTAATCAGAAACACAGTTTGCGGCAGCAAATTCAATGCAAATGTCTGTTCCCTGACATAAATTCGGATTGTTTTTTTTTTTAAACGTAACTGTTGTGTAACTGTTGTTGCGAATAAGCTTGAATCTGCATCCGTGTCTTTTTGGTCGGAATATGCTTGATTGTAGGTTACTTGACCAGTGCTGCCATCAAAGCCGTAACTTAGAATTAAATCTGCAGTTAAGAAATTTGTGCCCTGAGCATTCATTAAGTGTAATAAAACATCATCTTGCAAGCCAACAATCCGAGCAGCAGTGGGGTCTAGAAGGTTTTGAAGACTGACTTTTGCTTTCGCATCAGAATCATCGAGGCCTGATGTTCTGCTAAGGCTTTTACTTTCAGTCACTTCCTTATAAATCGGATATATATCGCAATTTTTGATTTTACAGTCCCCTCTAATTGCTCAATATTGGTATTTTGTAAGTCCTGATCCAAAATTAATGCCAAGGCATCGTCGGCGGAAGACCGCAAAGGGTTCTTGATTGGGTGTAACATTATGTTTCGGATCATTTTTACCGTTTCCGGACTTTTAGAAAGCAACTTAAGAACTTCTGCGAGGTCAGCTTGCCCTTTTTTAGGAGTAGCTGTGCTTGCTGCTTGTAACAATAAACGCACGTTATCTCCCTCAGATATTGATAGATCAGCAGCTTGTTTCCTCCGACCGCTAATACCCTTAAGCGTAAATGGCAATCGGGGCCGACCAACTGGGTTCATGTGCTTCTTAATGGTCATGAATTGATTTTGCTTAAGCCAGTCAGAATGTCTAAGTTCAAAGAGTTGCATTCTTCGGTTACATTTCCGCCACTTTATCTCCAGATTTGTACAAAACATCCTGCTGTTTTCTATTAAATATCTTTCAGATGCGTCTGAAAGACTTTGGCTTAACCCCTCTTTGAAGCAATCAAAAATAAAATCCTCTTTGGCAGATCGACTCGTCGCTTTTTCCACAAGAAAAAAGGCATCTGAAAAAATGAGGTTACGTTCTAAAAAATGAAATTTGCAAGAAATGAGCAGTTATGCAGATTGAGATAAAGTGAACAGCCCTAACAATCCTAACCAAAATTTGGTAGGGCTTTGCAAAGTAGAATTTTCTTCACACGTTTTTTTTGTGAGATGCCTTACGAATACCCGCAACTACAAAGCACCACGATTGATTTCTACAGATTAAAGATACCAACACATAGTACATACCACAACGATTGGATTCCATCATTTATATTTGACAAAACTCTCTGTTTTTATTAATTTATAGCAATTGCAAATTGCAGCAGAAAAACACACACTTAACATTGAACTGTCTGTTAGCAACAGATGCTCATTTATCAGCAGCTCATTTAACAGAGTGCTGTTAAGTGATATTTTCTGTTATGTAACATTGAAGACTGATGTATTTGTGAACTAATGACAAAAATAAATTTAAGTTTTGAACACTTTTGGAAAATGGGTTATGCCTAATAAATGGCAAAATTACCTATAGTGCATTGCTGTCCCAAGCACACGCATGCGAGCGCTGACTACGCAAAGGCAACGATGTTGTTGCTTTTTAATTTGTAGAAGAAGAAGAGTCACATATGATGTTGTTGTTGTAGGTCTGCACGCGCCAACAACAAAACCTTCGATCGGAAAGAAAGAGAGGAGAGCACGCTTATGAAATTGTTTTTGCTTTTTATAATCTTATGGCAAAATCATATGCATGGGTTGCGGCATAGGCTTGGGCACCCCTGGTCTAGATTGCTAAAACAACACACTGTGCATCTGCTGCAATTGCCTGCATTCCTTCCTTGGAAGTTGCTAATGGATTTGCGTGAGTTTACCATTCCAGTATACTGGACGATACTATCAATACTATGTAGGGCTTCTTTGCCTTAATCCAACAATAGGCTACACGATATTAAGCATTTGAAAGGCGCATGGTACGTATGCCTTTCGTTCGATTTTGGTAGCAGACAATCCAATCGAATAATGCACAGATTTCAAAGTAAAAGCCCTTTTGGGTGAAGACAAAACTTCCGAATTAATATATTTGGGATATTTATATAAGGATTTTGAAGCTATTCAAATGTTTTCTAGGAATTCAATTTCGAAAAGGGGGTGGGGTTGGCTCCGCCCTTGATTTTCGAATACCATCTCGAAAAAACGATGCGTCTTTTGATGCGATCCGCGAATACAGATACAGTTTTGGAGATTTCGGAGTTGAAGAAGTGCTGATCCTCAAGGGCATGCGTCATCGATGAAAACTAATAGTAGTCGGAAGAGGCAATGTATGGGCTAAACGGCGGGTGGGGTAGGACTTCCAAATTTAGCGTTTCAAGGTATGTTTTCACCAGCTGCGCAACACGCGATAAATTTGTTTCATATTGCAAAATTACCTTGTCGTGTCTTTGCTCGTATTCTGGCCGTTTTTACTTCAATGCTCGGCTCAAACGCATTAATAAAGTTGCTTAGAGTTGCCCTGCGATGGATTGTAGCAGCTCATAGTAGACCACGCCCAATTGGTCCCACCAATTACATGACCTTGCCATCGAAAATATTCGGCTTTGGCCCGTATGATATTTTGCGCTTGGAGCATGTTTCCTTAAGCTTCTTGCAGCAATCGATGGACTTCAGCTGCATTTTTCTTTCTAAGAAAGTTATACTTTCCCGCAAATTGTTTTAAGTTGGCACATAAGTTGACATATTCGGAGCACACAAAAACTATGTTGATTAATATTCAGCGAAACGTTACATGCTGGAAAAGAAAACCTAATGATCAGGCATCAAAATGAAGTTGGTTATAACATAATACTATTGACGTCACCTAAAAAAACTTTTTTATATATAAATAAAAAAAATAAATTTTTTATAATATAATTTGCGAATGAACCACTAAACAGAACCGAAACCAAGTTTCAGTAAGCGCCAAAACACATTTAATGAATCGAACCGGTGGTTCAAAAACTGTACGAACCACTGAACCGAATCAGTACTTATATCCGACCGATTTGCATCCTTGATTCAAAAACTCATTTAGAATGGAGCAGCAGGAAATGAAGTTGGTGAAGTTATTACTCTCGATAAGCAGTCTTCACTTGGTATGTTACTACGTTTATACACACAAAATTTATCATGATTAGTGCCCTTCAAAGTATGCAGTCTTTATTTCCTTATAAAATGTTCTATTAGAACGCAAACATTGATAGCCAGTTATGGCAGCGTCATACATAATCCACACTCTAAATTCATCCAGATTGTCAAACAATTAATAGGTTTACAATATAATCTAGTGTTAAGGCTAATATAAAATAAATATAAATCTGAATCATTCCTTATTAAAAGCATTGCATACTTTAAAGGGCATTAATCACAATAAATTTTGTGTGTATAAACGTAGTATGTGTCTAGTCTACCAGATGTTCTTTAGGCTGTCATCGATTTCTCTTGGCTTAAATCTACTGGAATGAATTAAAGGTGTATAAGACCTGTACTGGTGGTTGACAAGTTCTATTCCAAGCTCAAAGCATTGTAAAAAGATCGTGCTTATACGACAACGGAGCAATGTTTCTACATGTCTGTGTTGACCAACGCCTCCGATTCTGGCCCATTTTGGAGTAGCTAACATTTTTGTTTGTTATTTAATCTCTCCTGAAGTGTTCCTTAAGATTTATGTTCAGCGCGAGAATCAGTTCCAAGCGTCACCAAGCTGATTTTGACAGAATTTGCTAGAATGTGTCCAGACTTTGGCAGATTCGCAGAACTGATTGTTGCAGAGCATACATGCTTCTCTATTTAAAACTTTAGCCCGGTTTGTGTTTATGTTATTTTTGTGCATTGTTTTTTGACCATTTGTAATAATGTTTTGTTTGCGTGCGAAATTAAGTCCAGATGACATGTGCGATTATGTGTTTTTTTTCCGCTATATATTAACACGGCTTTATTGTTTATTTTATTATCTGGGCCATAAACCATACGTAAATAGTTTAAATTGTTGTTGGCTTAAAGCAATTTGGCAGTTGACGCGATGCTCGACAAATTGCTTAATGCCAGCCAATGCATATTACGCATTACTCATAATGACCAGCAAAAAATTCGATTAGCTTAGAAAGCAATTAACATGCTTAGCTCACACACACACACCCTTTCGCATGGCTGCTTGTGGCTAAGAAATTAGAAAGGATTTCGGGCCAAATGACGAGAGCTATTCACGACCAGCCGCAAAGTATGCTACATAGTCTTTCCAAATCTGGCCTAAGCCGCCGGCCTAGTTGAGCATTCGTTTTTGGCTTTTTTGTGTTGCCCCTGACGGATTGTCGGTCAGTTAATATCACTCAAGCGTGCCTTGGCGGAGACGGCCGATGACAGACAGCTGACCATGTGAGCAGGCGATGAGTTGTCCGAAAGCATTCGGGGAGACCCCCGCCCCCGGCTCATATGAGATAATGAATGCGTTGACGTTCAAGGATTTAATGTGCCGAAACAATGATGAATTAGTGACGAGACAGAAATTTCTCAAGCGCAAAATAATGAGGCATTTACTTGGCCCCGACCAGGGCTTCGCTTGGAGCTGCGACAACCATATCGGTTGGCCTGCTCATTGTGCGGACAATTTGCTTTGAATTTAGTTGATTGCCGGACGGAATTTGGCGCCATTTGCGCTGTGTGTGTGTGAGTGCAGGGACCTCCCCAGTGGAACGGCGCGTTAAATTCCTACAGAAAGCTTGGAATTTTCGATTAAAGAATCAGCCCAACGTCTCTTTACTAATTTAAATTTTAACAGTGGAGCACTCTACGCATTTGCCGTGTTAACTTTCACATGTGTGTATACAGTTCGCAGCGAAAAGGTATTCCGCACGGCTGGGAGAGGTAAATTTATCTTAGTCATCGCCGTTGACATTGACATGTGGTTGAGTTTTTGCTTGGGCATCCAATTTGTCTGCAAGAGCGTTTTGTTAAATGTATGTAATAATATTATGTGTATCTCCAGTGGAGAGTAGAGACAATATCCTGTCCGTACCATCAAAACGATACTCATGCATAAGTAAACCAAATTGGAATTTTATGCCTGCCCTGCGGGGTGACAAACAAAAGTCTGACCTTAAGTTGGCATTTTATTTGATTTAAAAAAAAAAAAACGATATTACAAAGATCGCTTAAAACTCAAATGATAAAGCGTAAATCTATTGTTGAAAGTGAAGCCAAATAGCTTTATAATATTTTACTTGAGACAGTGAAGCATCCTCAAAGCTTTTTCTACATTTAAGGTGGTGCACCTAAATTCTACTAAAAAACGAGAAGGATAAGCTAACTTCGTCTGTGCCGAAGTTTCTATACCCTTGCAAAAGCTGTTTTTGAAATGACAGAGTCTAAGAACGCTTAGATAAAAATCAAAAACTTTTGTAACGAAAATCCATTTTCTGTAAGATGAACATCTAATTTCGACCAAATTTCTTTTTGAAAACATATCAAATTAACAATCGCCAAGTTTAAGAACGATAAAACTGAAAACAAAAAAGTTTTTCTCACTAAGACTCATTTTCCGACCGACAAGTCCTATGGCAGCCTGTAGATATAGTCATCTGATTTCGACCAAATTTTTCAAATTAGTTTGAAAGCGTTTAATATTAATAATCACCAACCTTAAGAACGATTTACTTGAAAACAAAAAAATTTTTTCACTAAGACCCATTTTCCGACCGATCGGTCCTATGGCAGCTATAAGATATGGTCCTCCGATTTTGACCAAAGCTTGCAAATCTATTTGAAAGCATATAATATTAATAATGACCGTGTTTGGGAACGCTAATGTTATGAACAAAAAAGTTTTTCTCACTAAGACCCATTTTTTGACCGATGGTTCCTATGGCAGCTATAAGATATAGTCATCCGATCCGGTCGGTTCCGACATATTAGCAGCGTGCAGTAAAAGAAGACTCTGTGCAAAATTTCAGCTCGATAGCTTTAAAACTGAGAGACTAGTTTGCGTAGAAACAGACGGACAGACAAACAGACAGTCAGACGGACAGACAGACGGACGGACAAAGCCCAATCGATTTAGTTCGTCGCCCTGATCAAGAATATATATAGTTTATGGGGTCGGAAATGAATATTTCTATGCGTTGCAAACTTCTGGGCAAAATTATAATACCCTTTGCAAGGGTATAAAAAGCAGTGTACAGTACAAAGAGGAACTTGTGCAAAGAATCGGCACGACAGTTTTGAAACTAAAACTATAAAAGTATCCCAAACTTACTTTCAAGGTCGAACCGGACCACTTTTTCAAAAAATTGGGTTCGGTTCCCAATTTTAAGTAGTTTTTCCAACGACACATACAGGGAAATACAGAAATTCCTTTTAATCTGATTGCTATCATTCAAGATGTTCTCCAATCCTACAATATTTTCTCTAGGTCAGATTTATACTATCACCATCGATATCACTAGGCAACAAGGTCCAGTATAATGAAGGGTCGGTGATGATTTTTGATGATTTTCGTGTGCTGAACACGAATCTGTTTTCAGAAATATGGTCCTTCACGTCGAGATTTTAAGTACCACCTCCGACCCTTCAATATACTGGAAAAAGTCTCATTTTGTTGCCTTGTGTAATTAATCGAAGATGGTTCGAGCAGGAGAACTTTTAAATGACAACTGCAGAGCAGAAAAGGAACGCAACTATGATGAATATAATTTTGATGAAGGTTGCTCATGTGAATCAAAAGCATTTCCTGACTTGGTCGATGAAGTTACCTTAATAGATTCCGTGGAAACCTCTATAATTACAGTTCGTAGTGCTAAACTTAGTAGTTAACGATTTTGTTTAAGGAAGTTCAGTTTGAAAATACTAGACTTCGCACACTTTGTTAGAAAATCCGTACTCACTCTATATTAAATCTATTGCAAATAGAAAAATTGAAAAAACAAAAACAGTGCGCGGTGGTACGCGATGGTACTCAACCTACAATATGTGGGAACGTTTACCAACTCTTCACGATTTTTGACTTCAGAGTTCTTCAAAAGAGCTCCACCTAAAAAAATCTGAATGAACTTCTGACAGACATGTTGGAGCTCCAAAAAGAAATTCTTAATGAGAGTTTTCAAAATTCAACTTTAAATGACTCAACGTCTGATTAACAACAGAAGGGCCGATGCGGGTCACGCACACACATACAAAGCTTCTATAACTTAGCGTTTGGCTACAATGGTCGGAATTTTTGCTACAAGTCTGACTTGGGATTCACAAGCGATCTTAGCAGTTCTGGCATGAGGTAGCGTCTGCAAACTCATTGAAGTTGGGCAAAAGATCGCCGATGATCAAACTGTGGTAGTTTGTGAAATAGCTATACGATCAACCAGCCGCCTTTGTGGTGTTGTGCGTGTCTTGTTTTAGAAATGTTATGGCCAAGACGGCCATTTCGAATAAGATGTTCTTCGATTTGTGGCCATTGAGTGACCGAATAAGAAGAATAAAAAAGTATTGAAAAATATTCATTCGCTTTCATTTTATGACCGAAAAACCGTGTACCAAAACAATTGCAAGTTCATTGAAGAGTAGCTGCCTTAAGGTCAAGCTGTGATAAATTATAATGTTTAATTCTTTAACATTATCCCTTCCTGACTCAAATATCCAATCTGCTCGCGTCCTTAAACAAGGATTTAAGAAGCAGAACCAGGATTTCGTTCCCTTAGTTGAGGAAATCAACCTACCAGAAACGCAAACTGCCATTTCAGTTCCTAAACTTAATTACAAATCTGCTTGAGTCCTTAAACAAAATGATTTTCCTTTAATAAATTCAGTCAGACAATGAACCACAATCCTTAACAGTCTACAACAAAATATGGTCCAACAACTAATGTCGTTTTTCACCACATATTTATTTTTTCAGTAAAAATTCTAGTCCTAAATTTGTGGAAAATTATTTATATTTTTTGCATTTCAAGATTGAGTTTATCCAAACGATTTATCCCACGACACCCACTCTTTTCTTCATATTCCCTGTACTTACGCAGAAGCAGTTTTTTATGGAACCTCTACTATAAACGTGCGCTTTCTTTCCTTTATCTCTTTTTACTAGGCAGAGCCACAGCAATGCGTAGCCTTGAACAACTAATTTCTAAAATATAAAACTGTCCTTACTATTCGACTTGGCTCAGCCCTTGCTAAACTGGTAATATATGTATATAATATATGTAAATCTTACTTTGTTTAGTATAAGACAGAGTAGATGTACTTTATTCTTCCCCAGAATAGTTTACCTTTATTAAAGCAAGCGTTCAGCAGCATTCGTTACGCCTTACATGCGATTTACTTGTTATTTTCGTAAAAGTTTTATACATCTTGGCAACCATGACTATTTGCAGCCTGTCAATGTTTTCCCCCACCGCCTTTATCATCTTGTTTGCCCACATGTTATTGTTGGATAAATGAAGCACATTTCATCATGCTTGGGGAGTACTTTCACTTTTGTTGGAATCGGGGCCATACATTCTTGTATTTTAGTTAACATTTATAGTGGCTTTCAGAGTCGGGCAACAACAGAAGATTCATCATATTTTTTGTTAGGGTGGATTTCTTTTTTGTTCACACGGAACTTTAGGTCGAACTTAACGTTGTATGGCAAAAGATATCCAAGTGGCTCGACACCGAACGGAAGCACCAGTCCGCGGGGAGGCGTCGCATTGATGGATGGTTGGTGGCGCAAAGTTGTTGCACTTTTGAAAATTGCTCCTCCCTCGATGTAATTTAATATGCGGCCGCTAGTTTTCTTAAATTAAAGCAAATCGGCAACGAACTGTTCTAAAATGATGCATAAATTGCAAGTAAATGTGTAATCAGATGAGCAACTATCTGCAGATGCTCAACATGATGTTATGGCATAAGGAAAAAGTTGCAATTGCGAGTCGACAGTTGATTGCAGAAGGACTCGGCAGCAGGCAGCAGGCAAGCCAAGTAGGTAATAGTTTCAGGTAAAAGCCTGTAAACGAGCAAACTGGCACAAACGAGCAGCCAGTTGATGACGATGATGAGGGCAACGAAGGAGTCGGTAACCAGGCATGGATGCAATCGCCTTGCCTTCGCTGGCAGCTGCGGCGAGTATAGCCGGAGTCGGAGATATGAAGTCGTTGAGTTGGAAACTGGTTGCCAGTGCCAAGCGAGCACCGTGCTCAAGTAGCAGTGGCCTCCGCTCCCACCAGCTCGTTGTTTATTTATTACATGGCGTATACGCAATGCAAAACTGCAGCCAGCATTGTTTATGTTTTGTTGTTGCCTTCGTTTTGCCTGACAACAATTTTTGTGATTGTTTCCATTGTTGGAGCGGTTGCAACTTTTTTAATCATTTTTATAAATTTCGTCGTAGTTTTGCTTGGGCGAAATATTTTTGGATAGGCAACGCCCAGTAAGCTTTGCCGACCGCCACTGTTTCATCTTCTGCGCTTGCTTTTGCCTTTTCCTTTAATTAAAACGAACTCTCAATACAATATGCTCGGCAGGGCGCGACGCATTGTGAAGCGAATGCCGGAGCTGGCGTCGTTGGCCTTTTTGTTTGCTGTAAATTTTCACAAACCCATTTTTTTCTAGTTTTGGTTGTTTTTTTTTGGCATTGGCGTGGCTTTTGTTACGAGTAGATTTCCCACATCTGCTGCTCATGCTGCTGCTGGTTTTTGAGTCTCTGCAGACGCCTCCGTTTATTTATTGTGTATTTCAACAACAAAAGTTGCCAACTGAAATTAGTAAACTTGGTGGGGATGGCGGGGAAGTGGGGGTGTGCCAATAGTTGAGAACTGAGTGTGATGTGGCCTATAAAAAACTGCAATGAAAGTGTGCCAATTGAAGAAGTTCTTTGCGCTTGGGAGTGAAATGGCAGAACGATTAATATTGTGTACATAAACTTTTCACAAAGCTTATTAAATAATAAAAATGAATTGGACCATAGCAGACGCAAATGGGCAGAGCCAAGATTGCACTTTCTAGGCTTTTGTTCTGAGCTGAGATGTTAGCTCAAAAAGAGCACTGCAAAGAGACGAACTTTGTGATCGACGCAAGGCACTCAAAGTATTCATTCACTGAATTAACCCAGCCAGCATGTTTTGAAATTTCTGTTCACGTTCGAGACTTTTTCGATTCCTCAGTCTGATTAAAATAGTCCTAAAAGCGTTTCTTTTTGTGATCATAAATGATACTTTTGTCGGAAGAAAATGATACCCAATCCGCGACTCTTCATGAAGAGCCGATTGTACCCCTTTATTCTTATCAGTTTCGACTTTGAAATTTATCTCTTTTAAATCATCAAAAGAGCTCGAAAAAGAATCATCTAAGTGATTAAATGGTAAAATGGTCTCCCAAATGCTAGGTGGGAGACGAACACAATGTAGAGCTGCCACCAATCGATAATAGAAATACGCCTTATTTTTAAAATTGTTCATCAATTCAGAACATTTTTTAAATAAACACAATCCTAAATCTTTGTTGCGGGAAAGTGTTTCTTGAAATCACCGAGATTTTATACCACGATAATTCCATATCGCGTTAAACCGCGTTTCGGGAGGCCCTTGAAACAATACTGTACAGACAAACCAATGAAATCCTAGTGTAATAAATCTTTGTGGATTTTCGCTTATTATTGAATTATTATCAACCCTTGACCTTGAGCCGGCTAAGCAAACACTTTGACTCAAATCAAAACAGGTAGCTAAAACCCATGTAAATAAATCAAAAAGTTCTCTTGTATTTCCAAAAAGATGCCATAAAAAACTAGTTTTAGAAAAAACTTTCTAATAACAAGTAAAAGAGGCCATTTTCTTGCGCTTTACTTCTAAAGTTTAGAAAGAAACATCCTTGACTGAAAACTGTTAATTTTATAGACTTGATTTAACTTATCATTTTGCCCAGAATTTTATAAAGCATAGAAGGAATCATTTTGATCAGCATGACGAGCTGAGTCAATTTAGCTTTGTCTGTCCGTCTGTCTGTCTGTTTCTACGCGAACTAGTCCCTCCGTTTTGAAGCTATCAAGCTGAAATTTTGCACAGAGTTTTCTTTTGACTGCTCACTGCTAATATGTCAGAGCCGCCAGGATCGGAAGACTACTTCAAGGGGCTGCCATAAAAAACGATCGGCGGGAACATGGGTTTTAGTGACAAAAACTTTTTTGTTTTCAATTTTCGCATTCTAGAAATCGGTCATTATTAATATTAAATCTTTTAAAGTGTATTTTTCGAGTGTATTAAAACTTCGACACAGACAAAGTTACCTTTGCTTTCTCGTTTTTTTATCGTTAAGGCCAAGGTGAATTTACTAACAAGGTGACGTATTCCCCACACCTGCTCTCTGTCAAGGGATCTTATTTTTGACAGTATTAATGTAAACGTCGTCGAGTAAGGTTGTGTAGCGCACGATTTTTTTCATTGTCAGTGAAAATTTGTCTATAATTAAAATAACATTTAAATTATTAAAAAAAAGTGTTTGTGTTATCGGTTCATATGAGTGTTTTATTTTATATGAATTTGATTCACTATTAGATATCAACACCTCCACAACATACATATTGCATGTTATGTCGCTCCAGAACTGCGGAACGGAATGTTGCTGTACCTAAAGACGAAAGCAGAAAGGAGCTGTGGTCAAGGAGCACAGGCGTTGTGTTAAGGAGTTCGAGCGAAATTTGTGCAATAAACGAAAAGTGCAGAACGTAAACTGTTTGCTTTGTAGAGCAACTGTCATCTGTCTCAGAGAGCCGAGAGAGCGAGGTGAAAATAAATTATGGTCCCTCACCACATCGGAGTATGTCACCTTGTTAGTAAATTCACCTTAGTTAAAGCTTTTACGGCCTTAACTTTTATTTCGTCAACATGGCACATACGTCCAGTGTGACCAGGCTTAAGTAAATCAAGTAAGAAAGTCGGTCAAGCCCGACTGTAATATACTCTCTACTTCGAGTAGCAGCTGAAAGCAGCGCTACTGAAAAATAGATGGCGCCACTAATTGCATTGAACAATGAGCCATTTTCAAAACTGACCAATAGATGACGTCACTAGGGGCGGAGGAAGTAACTTTCTTTTGGTCATAACTTGAGTATCGTTCATCCGATCCTTATCATTTCATCGGCGAGTCGATATGAAGATATATTCTTGATCAGCGTCAACAGCCGAGTCGATACTGCCATGTTCGTCTGTCTGTCTGCCCTTCCTGTACGAACGCGTCAATCTCAGAGACTATACAAGAAAGAGACATACATTTTTGCATAAACTTTAGACTTGGACGTTCAGAAATTAATTATATGAAATTTTTAATAAAGATTTCACAATCCAATTCCATTTTTTGTGTTTTATTTAGAATAAAAAAAAACGAGAGAGAGGAAAGCCAGCTTGAAAAAGCTCGCTTCAAAAGTTAGCGATTTCGACCAAACTTCGCAGATCAGTTTGAAAACATTTAATTTTTATAATGACTAAGTTTGAGAACGCTAACATTGAAAACAAACAAGTTTTTCTCACAAAAACACATTTTTCGAACGATCGTCTCTATGGCAGCTACAAGAAGTAGTCATCCGATCCAGGCGGTTCCGACATATTAGCAGCGTGGAGCCAAAAGTTGACTCTGTACAAAATTTCAGCTCGATAGCTTTAAAACTGAGGGACTAGTTTGCGTAGAAACAGACGGACTGACGGACAGGCGGACAGACAGAGTGAAGAACTGGAACTGGAAAAAAGTACATCCAAATTTTTATCGATCTTAACTAAAAACAAGTTAGAAAGTCGTTCAAGGCCAACTATAACATACTCTGTACCCTTAATGCCGCAGCTCTAATTTGCTCAGTTATACGCGCTATTCGCTCTCTCTCTCTCTTTCTCTTTCCAAAGATTGTGTTTGTTTGAATCAGGGCCGGCCAAATGGAAAGGTCAAAAAAGTGTGCTTGTATTGCTGAGCAAGAGAGTTCTCTCCATACTACAGCCGTTTTACTAGCAATTTAGTGTTCACCGATTCACACAATCATGAGTTCGGCTCGCGTTTTCGTAAAAACACGACTGACTTCGGCTCGTGGTAGCTATGGCTGGATCTATCATCAAAACTGTGGGAGATATGGCGTTTTTTCCAAATTGCGGGGGCGGGAGGGGGCGTGCCAAAAACTGAAAATAAACTTGCTCTGCCTGCAAGTATAATGAGTTTTTGTCCCATACATGTCAAACCTCTATCTCTTAACATCTCCGAGATCTCTTCGTTCATACGGACGGACAGACGGACAGACAGACAGACAGACTCGGCTGTTGATGCTGATCAAGAATATATATACTTTATAGGGTCGGAAATGATTCCTTCTCCCTGTTACATACTTTTGCACAAACTTAATATATTCTGTATACCTTTGGTACAGAGTATAATGATGAGATAGCTGCAAAAATTAAGAAATGTGTGGAATGTGACTTTCAGTAAAATATACTCTAAACAAAGTCTTGAGTCTTTACTAACGGATATTTTACCAATTAAGCCAGTGGCACAGCTAGAAATGCCGCCATTTGTCCACGCCATGACTCATTAAAATTGGAAAATCAAAAGTGCTTCAAGGCTTCTGAATTAACAGGTGTTGTTGAATCAATGATTAAAAGATTCTACTGCAAGTTAAGGCTTGCGGCTTGGATGTGAATGAAGATGCTTTTGGGTAATATACATTCGAAACAGAAAACATTTTTGTAAGAGAAAACTTATGCCGAGTTCAATGCATTATATTTTAATACATGTTGTTGACAAAATGCGCAATGTTGAACTACCGATTGGAGGAACTTTCCAAATATTATTCCTCTTTTGCTCGGTCCTTTCAAATTCCTCACTGTTTGAAGAGAAATAAAATTTAGAACTTAATGCAGTATTGAAATAGCCTAATTAAATTATATCAGTTGAGGCTCAAAATAATTTTGAAGTTATATAGAGCTATCTGTCACATAAACTAACAAATTAGAGAGTAAATTGTAAATTTATCTGACACATAGCAGCTATCTGAAAAAAGATAGTTAGTTTAATCTTTTATTACCTGTATAAAAAAGTTTTAAAGGATTTATTATCAAGTTTTACGCTTTATTGTGAAAAATTGGTAACAAATTCATTTTTCAAAATATTGTCCATTACTAGCCACAACATTTTCCCATCTTTTTGGCAGTTTTCGACTAGCATCTCGAAAAAACGATGCTTCTTTTGATGCGATCCACTTTTGGAGTTCATCAAAAGAGCGAAGGTACTGATCCTCAAGGGCATGCGTCATCGACGAAATCGAATGGTAGTCTGAAGGGGCAATGTCTGGGCTATACGGCGGGTGGGATAGGACATTCCCATTATAGTGTTTCAATGTATGGTTTGACCGGCTGCGCAACATGTGGCAAAATTATTTTCATATGGCAAAATTACCTTGTCCTACCTTTGCTTGAATTCTTCGGCTCAAACGCATGAATTAAGTTCGGTAGAGTTGCCCTGTGATGGTTTTACCTGGTCGTAGCAGCTCATAGTACACCACGCCTAATGGGTCCATCCAAACACAGAGCATATCCTTGCCACCGAGAATATTTTGCGTTGGTGTCGAATTTCGCTTATGGCCGGACTGCCACATATGGAAATTGATGATATTTACCGTAAGCTTCTTGCAGCATTAGATGACCTTCTGCTACATTTTTCTTCAAATGAAAGCAAAAAAGTAAACTTTCTGTTGGCTTTGTTGACATATTCGTAGCACACAAAAACTATGTTATTTACACACGTGTAGCATATCACCAATAAAGGAAATATACAAACGCTTGAGCAGATGAAAGGTTGTCTTTTAAACGATGCACGCGCTTGCTCCGGCATTCGGTTAGTCGGCCATTGGGGAGGGTTCAATATTAATCGCATAGACTTGGGCTCAAAGGCTTATTTAAATAATTAATAAAATTTCGCGTGCTTAGGTAAAGCAATATGGGGGTACACAATAGGGGGATAGATCACTAGAAAAAGGGTAAGAATAGAGAAGAAAGAAGTTGGAGAGAAAAGCACCTATTTTACATACTCGTAGTGGTTGCATCAGGCTGCGCGGATGGATATGCAGCCCATTTTGCCCACCCTACCTTGACCACCTTCCATACCTGGAATATTTATCTCGGTGATCCCTTCGAAAAAGCCGTCAACGACTCTTACATTACCCTTCTCTTAGGCGGCATGGCTCCGGAATTTAACACACTCTAGCAGAAATTCATCTTAACATTCAGTTTATTATCGCTAAACAAACTTAAATTCATATTAACTCCTAACTAACTTTATAACTTGGATTTAAGTCCTTAAGTCATGCTAATTTTATAATAGCTATAGATATAAATATAAATAAAATTAAAGTAGTTTTAAGAGAAAAAAAAATAAAATAATATAGTTATGAACTTAAGGCAAAAGTAGATCGGCATTTGATATTAAAATAAAAAAAATAATTTTTAATTTAAATGGTTGGCATGGAAATACTTAAAATTTTTCTTTGCATTAGAAATGAACCCAAAATTTTTCTGTTTGTTTGTTGGCAAGTGTAAATTTTCTGCAAATGCACAGCTGATATTATGCACTGGCTTATATGGCCAAATTAAATCAATTACTCGACTTCTCTTAAATCTTTCTCTTCACGCAAAAAAAATAAAATCAATTCGCCTTTATATGAATATGAGGGTGGGTGCATGCAAACATAAATTCAAGGTCAAAAGAGAGTGTACTACTCACTTAATTTTCCGCTCCAACTCCAAAAGCGCTTTCGTGTTGTGTGGACTGCTGCAATATCGCTGCTAAGAGAACAAAATCTCTCTCTTTTGATCGATTGATCATCAGTAAGAGCAACAAAAAAATAAAGTTTTAGGCACACATTAACCGGCAGTTGGATATTCCATTATTTGCTGTACTCATCTTTCACTTCTTTTCATTTAATTTCTTTTACATTTAATTTCTTTTTCATTTCATTTTCTTTTTTTTTCATTACTTCATTGCATTTGCTCTTTAATTTCTCCTTGCTTTGATTTTTGAGAGCAGATTAACGGAACATCCAACTCAACGGTTCGCGGACAAAAAAAATTAAAAGAGCCGATAAATAGCGAAAGAAAGCAAATTATGGGTTTTTTCCTATTAAACACTCATTTGATTCCACATTTTTTCTCAGAAACCAAAAGAAGGAATTATATGTATTATATATATGTAAAAATTTCACTACGGTGGGTGTATGAAGAAACAGACAAAAAAAAATTTAACAAAAATGATGCGGCTCGTATGCCGGCTTGGGCTATGACGCTGACGATGGTCTTCAACCTGCCTTGTCCGTTCTTTTTCCGCGATTTTTGGCACTTTTCCTATTTTTAGCGCGCAAACTGGGAATTTTCCTGGTACGATGGAAACAGAGGCTTGACGTCGATGTCGCGCGATCGGCCTCTTCACGTGCACTAGCTACGGGCTATGCAGCTACTGCTGGTCCAGGCAAAGTTTCGCCTTCTCCTTTTTGTGCGTCCAATACGTAAGTCGAGAGCAATGCGTGAGAACCACCAAATTGCGCTCTTGATTAATTGCAAGTTGCTCTTAACTTGAACAAACCCTCTAAGTCTGAAGAACCACCTGCTCGCTAGGTTATATTAAAAACAAGCAAAGCCAATGCCTTTTTCTCTTGAAAAATTATGCGGCTTGCCGGGCAAGAAACTTTCTTCTAAGTTGCAGCTTGGCTTTGCCTTAGAATTGGGCCTCAAATAAAGCGCCAAACCTGCAAATAGAGGTTTGCGAGAAAAAAAAATCTATCTAACTCTGCTAATCACTTGCACTTGTGGGGGCGTTTGACTTACCCTACGGATCTGGCGCAGGTATAATTTTATTTTCAATTCAATTCCAATTGCCTGGCTAATATTTCTCTTGTTAGCTGGCACACGCGAGTATTTTAAAATTAACTTCAATTCGCAAAGCGGAGGCACTTGTAGAAATACTTATAGGACTCTTTCACGTCTGTCTCTGATCACAACCAATAAGGAAAAGAAATGCCTAAACTGCTCGTGGCTACAATGAAACCTTTTAACAGCGAAAGAAGAAAGTCGCCATCTTACTCTTGAGTCTGTTAGCCACTTTCACCACTCGTGATCAGCTGGCATGGGTTATGTAAAGGCAAACAACCCTAACCATTCCTGCCACACAGAACACTTTGCCTGCTTTTAGGCTGACTCGATTATTATGCCAAGTTTTGGACCCAAGCTACACTACAAACTCCCCCCCGCCAAAATCACACTTTGGGGTGAAGACATTCGACCAAAAGGGTGATACCAGCTTGGGGAAAACTATTTATTGCTTTATGTCTTTGGCATGATATTTACCAATTACTTTGCCCTGGAGATCTTCCAGTTCATAGTAACTACTGCCAAGCCGGCGTTTTATTCGAGCTTTGACAAAGTTCGGGGCCAATTTAGCATTAAATCCTTTGCTAAAATTACTTTGCTGAAAGTTGCGACGATATACCTCTTGACCAACAACAAATGAAACCTGCCGACTGCGCAAGTTGTAGTTTCTCTCATTTCGGTCATGTTGGACTCTTACTGCCTCCTTAGCTGATCTGCGCAGCAAATCAAACGAATCTTCTCGTGAAAATTCGATCGTTCTGTCTTCCAGCAGCTCCAAATTTCTTAACAGCTGATACGTAGAACCATCCGTAATCATTTGCTGACCAAACGCAAGGCGATATGGACTAGATCTTGTTGCACTATGTAATGACGATCGCAGTGCGCAACAGATGTCACTGAGCTTTTCATCCCAATTCGATTGATCTGGGCGAATATAGGCCCTTATGGCTGCAATGACGGATCTATTAACCCTTTCCGACGCATTTGCTTGTGGGGCATGAACGGCTGTGTACGCATGTTGAACGTTGTATTTTTGTAACAACGCGTTAAATATGTTAGATTTAAATTGTACACCATTGTCGGACACCACCACTTCTGGAACCCCGAAACAATGAAACAATTCTTTCTCAATATAAGGAAGGATTGCATCTGTTGTAAATTTCTTCACAGGTTTTAAAAATGGGAATTTGCTAAAATGATCCAGCACAATAAAGATGCCGATGTTTCCCGATCGACTTCGCGGATATGGCCCCAAATAATCGATATACAATTTCTGGAAGAACCGTTCAGTTTCACCAGATTTTCCGAGGGGTGGTCTTAACGTGCGGTTCGGGGGCTTAGTGCATTTACACACCTCGCAACTGTTCACCAATGCTTTCACATCTGAAACCAAATTCGGCCAATAATAATAACGCCGTAGTTTCTCAAGGGTTTTATTAATTCCACAATGTGAAGACAAGGAATGCTCATGAGCAAGCTTCAGAGCAATACCTCTAAGATCGTTTGGAAGCCACAACTTCCAACACAGATCATCAGCAATTTTCTCGCCAGTCGCATGCTCTGCTCGCCGATAAATAAATTTATCTATCACTTTTACATCTGGCATGTGAGACTGGTTGTGCGATATTTTTGCTTTCAAGGATTCGTATTCGTTAGAATTGAAATGTTCCGAGTTGAGATCTACAAGCATGTCTGAACTAACTTCTGACAAATCTGGAACAAACACACGTGACAGGGCATCCGGCACAATATTTTGGCTGCCTTTTCGATGCTGGATTGTGAAACTATACCCTTGTAGTTTCAAAGCCCATCGTGCTAAACGACTACTTAGGTCAGACTGAGACATCAACCACTTCAGTGAGGCGTGATCGGTGATCACCGTGAATTGCTGACCCTCAACATATGCTCTGAACTTCTTTATGCTTAACAAAGCTGCTAAACATTCCTTTTCAGTTACAGAGTAGTTGCGCTGACACTGATTTAGTTTACGCGACATAAAGGCAATTGGTATCTCATCACCTTCCTCATTTGTTTGCATAAGCACACCTCCAACACCCGTGTGGCTCGCATCACAATGGATGAAGAATGGAGTCTTGTAGTTGGGCGTATGCAGTACTGGCGCTTTACACATTGCAGATTTGAGTGCTTGAAATGCCTGCTCAGCTGACTCGGACCAGATGAATTGACGCTTTTGTTTAAGGGCATCAGTCAAAGGCGATGCTATACTGGCATAATTTCTAATGAATTTGTGATACCAGCCAGTCATGCCAAGAAAGCGACGCAGCTGTTTCACTGATCGAGGAACAGGATATTCGCTGATTGCAACTATCTTGTCTGCATCCATACGAATCGTTCCATGACCGACTATATGTCCCAGATAGCTTACCTCCTGGACACAAAACTGACTTTTCTCCACGTTTAAAGTTAAACCAGCTTGCGAAAGTTTCGAGGCCAGTTCTTTTAGAACATAAAGATGACGTTCGAAGGTGTCAGAAATTATAAGTAAATCATCCAAATAGATGAATACTTCGTTCTTAAGAGCGGCAGGAATAATTCTATCCATTAGCTTAGACATTGTTGCGGGGGCATTTGTTAACCCAAAGGGCATTACCGTGAATTGGTATAATGGCCTACCAGGCACAGTAAAGGCAGTTTTGTCCCTTGAACTTTGTTCTAAAGGAATTTGCCAATAAGCGTCTTTCAAATCCAGGCTAGAAATAAATTCCGCCTTCGGAAGACGAGCAATTATGCCATCAATAAGAGGCATCGGATATGCATCCTTACGAGTCTTCTCGTTGACTTTTCGACTGTCTAAACAAAGACGAACTTTGCCAGGTTTGCGTACTATCACCATCGGTGAAGACCACGCACTTTCCGACTCTTCGATTACTCCAAGAGCCAGCATGCGATCCAGCTCTTCGTACATTTGCTTTTCAATCGCTGGTGAAACAGCATAATGCCTCTGCTTAATGGGTATTGCATTTCCCACATCAATGGCATGAGAAAGCAAGGTCGTTTTTCCCAACCCTTTTTCGACAAATGAAGGGAAGCACTTTATAGTCTGGGCTAAATGTGTTTGTTGCTCCGCCGATAAAAGCCTGAACTTCTCATGCTCAAACTCACAAATACTGGCAACGTTGGTTTGTAAGGTCAGGCCATCTGGCAAAATACCAAACTCGACCCAAAAATCTATCCCTAAATACAGAGGTTGGATTAACGAAGGTACAATGTAAAACGTAATGGGTTTATTTTTATCCCTATAACTTATCATAGTGCGGATTTTTCCACGAATATTTTGCGTTTTTCCATCAGCAGTGCGCACACTGGACGACATGGACTTGTATCGCACCTTATCGTCTAAAAGTTTCTTCGCAAAACTACCCCCAATACAGCTTATGGAAGCACCAGTATCCAGTAAAGCTGTTATTTCTTGGCCCAGCAAAGTGACCTCCGCATAGGGTCTCAAGTCATGGGCCACAATCGCTGATACTAACGCTCTATTTTCCGCTTTCAGTCTTTTGGCATATTCCTTTCGACGGAATCGAGATCGACTGGTTCTGCTGGTAAGCATTGTTGTTAAGTGATCAGTAGGGGGGTTCTTTACTAGTTTGTGTAACGGTAAGTCTGGGTGATGGGATAAGTCAGGGGAGTAATCATTATTTATAGAACTAGAATTACCTTCTAGTCTGTGTTGGTCGCTTTGGATGCAACCTGTTTGCGTGCACTTGTCCATGGTGCACGAGATGATCCGTTTTTTGGACAACATTTCGGACAAGTTGGCTTATAAGTGTCTGGCTGGCCACAGCCATAGCAAAACACGCGACGATCCGCTACACAATCCTGATACCTGTGGCCAACTTTGCGACAGTTCCAGCAAGATAGATTAATGGCATTTACTTCGAGCTCATTGTCATCAGCCTCCATATCTGACTGTACAGCTACTTCGTTTACCATTCGACGAGGGGCTGGACGTGGCTTATATGATTGAGGCTTCAGCACCGTTTGTAAGAACACCTCTCGTGTTCTAACTACATGACGGAGTTGAGCTAACGAAACTATCTCCTCATAAAGGAGCTCATGTTGAATTTCCGGCAGTAAATTGGACCGCAAAGATTCCAGAAGCGACGCTTCTGTCAATGGTACTGCCAATTTGTCTGCTAACAGAATGATCGACTCGTAGAACTCATCATACGACTCGTTCTCTTTTTGTTTGCGTCGATCAATTGCAGCGCGAATATTGACGTCAGTGCGCCCGTCCTTAAACTGGACTTTTAATGCAGCGCATAAATTAGGCCACTCAACCACTGATACGCTTTTATGGTAGCGCCAAAACCAGTCATTCGCACTACCTTCGAACAAATTGCTGACGTAACCAGACAACAGGTCTTTATTGTCATTCAGCGTTTGCTTGGTAAGTGCTTCAACACGGTAGATAAAATCATCTACTGACAAGGTCGGCTTTCCTGAAAATTTCAGCTTCCAATTGCTGATTATTTGACTAATCCGATCAGGATGCAAATCGCCACTCATAGACGAAACCCTAGTGCTAGTGCCATTTTCAGCACGACTAGTATTAGCCCCTTGAGCATTACTGAAATTTTGTTGTGATGCTGGTTGATCCAAGTGTGGTGCTTGCAAAACTGGTGCCGAATGAGGTTCACGTTGAACGAGAGCTGCCAATATGCTTTGAAAGCCTGCAGCAATTGCTTGAGACATCGCTTCAGTTTGCCGATCTGAAACGGCTGTCATAGTATCAGTGATTGTCTGCTGCATTTCACTGACAGTTGGCGAAACTTCATGCGTTCGAGCCATGTCTGATAGCTGTTGATTGGGGTCAGGCATTGTGACCGTTTTGGACTTAGGAGGAGCGTTCTTAACGTTACTTCTAGTAGTTGTTGGCATGACAGTTGATAATGCCTCTGGAGTTGTTTTCGGTAACTCTAAGCTATTATCGGAGGTTAAGCTGGAAGTGGATATACCAAGCGATACTTTGCACACAGGGCAAATCTTATTGTTCCCTGTTCGGGTTTGAAAACAAATTCTATGGAACGTGTGTCCACAGCTTGTAGTCAGCACTTGGGCCGCAAACTCAATGGGGCCAAAGCAAATAACACAAACAATATTTTGATTTTCTACAGGTGCAAGATTTTCGCAACTGTGAGCTAGGTTGGGCATTGCCAGTTAGATATTTAAAGGTAAAAGCAAAAAAAAAACAATAAAACTTTAATTTACCCCAAAACAAAAGGTTTTCACTAACGCAGTAGTAATTGACTAAAACTGTTCATAAAAATAATTCCGGAGACCATGCAATCGTTTCAGGTACAGGTAATGTATATCTTTTGATGCAACATAATAAAATGTAAAAATAAGGTAATAGATGACTCTCGCATTCAGGCAATACCAGCAACTTCTTTAGTTGTACGGAGGGCCATAGTTCACAACCATTTAAACCCTGATCCAGAAACAACTTTAGAAATTTTCGCGTTGACGAATGCGAGAAACTAACGATCACAAGAAAGATGGATAGAGAGCGAAATAAAAGAGAGTGAAAGGGAAAGAATTGGGGACTAGAAAGTGAGTACTGATCCAAATGCCGGTGTCCACTTAATTTGAAAGTAGGACTAATTCCAAGGCACATATACCACTTTTACTACCTCCAAATGAACATATGAAATGGCTTTTTGCAATTTGTTATATTAAGCGACGGTGTTGAGACTAATTTGAAGTCAAAACGCTTCCAATACACTTAAACATTTTGCAACCGCTGCAGCTTCCTGGGGGAACTAGATTATAAAACTATTTTGAAGCTGTTATAGTGTCCATAGAACTCCAAGATACAACAGGATTTCAGGAAAAAGAAAGTATTAAGAAAATAAAGATAGATACAGTAATAGAGTCTTGCCATTTGTCTCATCAAGCAACGGTTTTAAAATTAATTTGAAATTATAACTTTCCAAGCTAACTTGATAATATAAGACGACTTTCGATGAGGCAAGGTAATAAAGCTATGATGAAGCTTTTATTGCATCCATAGCCATCAAAATCTACAGTCTGACTGACAATTAAAAAAAGGATAAAAGTTAGAAAATTCTGTAATACCCGATACTGATTACTATGTCTGATGGTATTGACATTTATAAATGAAATTAATAATGCGGGGCTGCCGATAGATTAGCAAAAATTTAACACAAGTTTAGAATTTGCTCAACACCAGGCCCCTAAAGTTGGGCGCCAAATAATTATATAAATAATATTAACTGTAGCATATCACCAATAAAGGAAATATACAAACGCTTGAGCAGATGAAAGGTTGTCTTTTAAACGATGCACGCGCTTGCTCCGGCATTCGGTTAGTCGGCCATTGGGGAGGGTTCAATATTAATCGCATAGACTTGGGCTCAAAGGCTTATTTAAATAATTAATAAAATTTCGCGTGCTTAGGTAAAGCAATATGGGGGTACACAATAGGGGGATAGATCACTAGAAAAAGGGTAAGAATAGAGAAGAAAGAAGTTGGAGAGAAAAGCACCTATTTTACATACTCGTAGTGGTTGCATCAGGCTGCGCGGATGGATATGCAGCCCATTTTGCCCACCCTACCTTGACCACCTTCCATACCTGGAATATTTATCTCGGTGATCCCTTCGAAAAAGCCGTCAACGACTCTTACATTACCCTTCTCTTAGGCGGCATGGCTCCGGAATTTAACACACTCTAGCAGAAATTCATCTTAACATTCAGTTTATTATCGCTAAACAAACTTAAATTCATATTAACTCCTAACTAACTTTATAACTTGGATTTAAGTCCTTAAGTCATGCTAATTTTATAATAGCTATAGATATAAATATAAATAAAATTAAAGTAGTTTTAAGAGAAAAAAAAATAAAATAATATAGTTATGAACTTAAGGCAAAAGTAGATCGGCATTTGATATTAAAATAAAAAAAATAATTTTTAATTTAAATGGTTGGCATGGAAATACTTAAAATTTTTCTTTGCATTAGAAATGAACCCAAAATTTTTCTGTTTGTTTGTTGGCAAGTGTAAATTTTCTGCAAATGCACAGCTGATATTATGCACTGGCTTATATGGCCAAATTAAATCAATTACTCGACTTCTCTTAAATCTTTCTCTTCACGCAAAAAAAATAAAATCAATTCGCCTTTATATGAATATGAGGGTGGGTGCATGCAAACATAAATTCAAGGTCAAAAGAGAGTGTACTACTCACTTAATTTTCCGCTCCAACTCCAAAAGCGCTTTCGTGTTGTGTGGACTGCTGCAATATCGCTGCTAAGAGAACAAAATCTCTCTCTTTTGATCGATTGATCATCAGTAAGAGCAACAAAAAAATAAAGTTTTAGGCACACATTAACCGGCAGTTGGATATTCCATTATTTGCTGTACTCATCTTTCACTTCTTTTCATTTAATTTCTTTTACATTTAATTTCTTTTTCATTTCATTTTCTTTTTTTTTCATTACTTCATTGCATTTGCTCTTTAATTTCTCCTTGCTTTGATTTTTGAGAGCAGATTAACGGAACATCCAACTCAACGGTTCGCGGACAAAAAAAATTAAAAGAGCCGATAAATAGCGAAAGAAAGCAAATTATGGGTTTTTTCCTATTAAACACTCATTTGATTCCACATTTTTTCTCAGAAACCAAAAGAAGGAATTATATGTATTATATATATGTAAAAATTTCACTACGGTGGGTGTATGAAGAAACAGACAAAAAAAAATTTAACAAAAATGATGCGGCTCGTATGCCGGCTTGGGCTATGACGCTGACGATGGTCTTCAACCTGCCTTGTCCGTTCTTTTTCCGCGATTTTTGGCACTTTTCCTATTTTTAGCGCGCAAACTGGGAATTTTCCTGGTACGATGGAAACAGAGGCTTGACGTCGATGTCGCGCGATCGGCCTCTTCACGTGCACTAGCTACGGGCTATGCAGCTACTGCTGGTCCAGGCAAAGTTTCGCCTTCTCCTTTTTGTGCGTCCAATACGTAAGTCGAGAGCAATGCGTGAGAACCACCAAATTGCGCTCTTGATTAATTGCAAGTTGCTCTTAACTTGAACAAACCCTCTAAGTCTGAAGAACCACCTGCTCGCTAGGTTATATTAAAAACAAGCAAAGCCAATGCCTTTTTCTCTTGAAAAATTATGCGGCTTGCCGGGCAAGAAACTTTCTTCTAAGTTGCAGCTTGGCTTTGCCTTAGAATTGGGCCTCAAATAAAGCGCCAAACCTGCAAATAGAGGTTTGCGAGAAAAAAAAATCTATCTAACTCTGCTAATCACTTGCACTTGTGGGGGCGTTTGACTTACCCTACGGATCTGGCGCAGGTATAATTTTATTTTCAATTCAATTCCAATTGCCTGGCTAATATTTCTCTTGTTAGCTGGCACACGCGAGTATTTTAAAATTAACTTCAATTCGCAAAGCGGAGGCACTTGTAGAAATACTTATAGGACTCTTTCACGTCTGTCTCTGATCACAACCAATAAGGAAAAGAAATGCCTAAACTGCTCGTGGCTACAATGAAACCTTTTAACAGCGAAAGAAGAAAGTCGCCATCTTACTCTTGAGTCTGTTAGCCACTTTCACCACTCGTGATCAGCTGGCATGGGTTATGTAAAGGCAAACAACCCTAACCATTCCTGCCACACAGAACACTTTGCCTGCTTTTAGGCTGACTCGATTATTATGCCAAGTTTTGGACCCAAGCTACACTACACACGATACAATCTGAACAAGAAGGCCTAATAAGGAGGCTTCAAAATGAAGTTGGTTGCAACATTGTCCGATTTGATTTAATGCTAGTGACGCCACCTTTAACTTACTCTACGAGTAATGGGTATAAAATTTATTTTTATAGTCCGCTTGATAGGTCGTTTCGCCCGAGTGTTCAGAATTTCCCACATGGTCTCCAGAATGTGGAGGGCTCTCGAATGGAGAATGTAGGCAGCAGGCTGATTGGTCGGTAGGCTATCAGGTGTGGAGTCATTCTCATTCCCAATTATTGCCAAATGGGGGCATCCGATGCAATTTGTTTCCTTGTGCAATTTTGTGAGCATTTTCGAAATTTGCATTCTGAGGAGACAACCACAACAGAAGCAACTGAAAATATTTTCATCTGAAGCTTTACAGAAAACTGTAAGATGGTTGATAAGTTGCGAGATGATAAATCTTGTTTTAAAGATTTCTAAGCTCATTCACAATTATGTTTTTATAAGAATGCAAGGCTCTTGAAAACTAGATTTTCAATCTAGATTTTAGATTGATTTTGTTTTCTCAGTGCAGCACAAGTGACCACAGATGGGAGGACACAAGTGCCACTGGAACATTTGGGAAACTTATTACCGAGAAAGTAACTCAAAGTTTACAACTAACCCGCTCAAACCACAGCCGAACGTTTAAGTAAAATATCATTAACGGCCACTAAAAACCCGCTCTTGTCGAAACACTTCACCTGCGCCAAGGATGCAACAGCTGTAAGTGCAACAAACACTTGAGAAACTTTTCTCATTTTACATTAAGGCAAACTGAAAAGCTACTCAAAATAGAAATATAGAAAACTAATAGCAAAATATTAAGTTTACACAAAATTGAGCAACTTTTCCCTCCCGCTCTGCAATTGACAACCATTAAAGTTGTCCTGCCCGCCGAGGGCTTGTCAGTCGGTGGGCAAATATCAATTTTAATTTTCAATTGCTGGCAAAATCAATTGAAGTTGTAAGTTTGTTGGGGAATGCCAGCGCTTTAGCCAAACTTTGCTGCAATTTCTTGCAATAGAATCAATAAAGTTAACTTGGACAAGAAGCACATCCCATCCTTCAAGGGGTCGCTCGCCTAGGCATGCCTCGGCATATGCGAGACTCTTGCGCATCAACGCAGTCACCGCATAATGTTAGGAAAATATATATTTTCATTCGCAGCAATGTCGCTCCGTTGTTTTTCCACATCGTCTCTCCTTATTTTGCCAAAGTCAAATATTAGCTGAAAAGTTGAGAAAGTTTTCTCAAGCAATTTTGCGCTTACATTTTCCAGCACCAGGAACATTCCACACCCTCCTGTTGCCGGGTCTATCTGTCAGCAGTCTGAATGCTGTTGGCATTTCCTTTTTTTTTCGTTTCCTTGTGCCAGCTCCGATCCTTATCTACTTAGTTCTCTCCGCTTCTGCCACTGACTCCACGTTTCGTTTTCCCCCAAAGTGCATTAAAAAATATTGTTGCTGCATGGTCGGATACGAACAGCGCGTATCATTTTTGATAAAATTCATGGTAATTGTTTCAGCTGTAAATTTATCGAAGTTTTCCATGTTACGCACAAAGTTTTTGGTAAGCAGAGACTGAGCCAGAATGGAAAGATATGGCCCACCATGGAGCGGTGAGTGAGCCACTTAGGATGGGAAATGAAAGAATGGTTTCGACAACGACATGACCAGGCTGGCAGAGAAATAGAAATATAATTTCTAAAATTTATGAAAAATGTGATACGAAGGCGTACTTTTAAGTTTCTTGTAAAGGAACATTCATTTATAATTATTGATATTCATAATTTTGTCCATGAAGCTTAATACTGCTCGTTTAACCCTGTTTTCAAAGCACGTCTGATGGCCTCTTTTAGGTTAGGTTATTCAGAATCTAAGTTGTGTCGCCTTCGCTTTGACTTCGTTCTAGCAATTCATTAAATTCTAGAAAATGCGTTCCTTATTTCAAGCATTGAGTACGAAATTGACTGCCATTGCCACGACAGGTGTTTAAAAACATCGATAAGTTTCAATTTTTTTGACTGGTGCTTAAACTTTTGATTGTAAACTCTCAGTAGTCGGTGTCGACTCAAAATAAAAACGAGAAGGCCAAGCTAACTTCGTCTGTGCCGAAGTTTTTATATCCTTGCAAATGCTGTTTTTGAAATGGTAGGGTATAGGAACGCTGACAAAAAAAATCAAATATTTTGTAAATAAAACCCATTTTCCCACAGATAAACATCTGATTTCAAACATATCAAATTAACCATCGCCGAGCTTAAGAACGATAAAATTTAATATAAAAATGTTTTTCTTATTTTCCAACCGATCGGTTCTATGGCAGCCTTAAGATATAGTCATACGATTTCGACCATATTTTGCGAATCTATTTGAAAGCATATAAAATTAGAAGTCAGCGAGTTTAAGGACGCTAACATTAATAACAGAAAAAATTGCTTAGTAAGACCCATTTTCGACCAATCGGCCCTATGGCAAGATATAGTCACCAGATGTCGATCAACTTTTTCAAATTAGTTTGAAAGCGTTTAATATTAATAATCACCGACTTTAAGAACGATTTACTTGAAAACAAAAAAGTCTTTTTCACTAAGACCCATTTTCCGACCGATGGTTCCTATGGCAGCTATAAGATATAGCCATCCGATCTTGACCAAAATTTGCAAATCTGTTTGAAAGCGTATAATATTAATAACGGCTGAGTTTAAGGACGCTAACAATGAAATCAAAAAAGTTTTTCTCAGTAAGACCCATATTTCGACCGATGGTTCATATGGCAGCTATAAGATGTAGCCATCCGATCTTAATCAAAATTTGCAAATCTGTTTGAAAGCATATAATATTAATAATAGCCGAGCTTGAGAACGCTAACAGTGAAAACAAAAAAGTTTTTCTCACTAAGACCCATTTTCCGACCGATGGTTCCTATGGCAGCTATAAGATATAGTCATCCGATCCTGACCAAAATTTGCAAATCTGTTTGAAAGCATATAATATTAATAATGGCCGAGTTTAAGGACGCAAATATGGAAAACAAAAAAGTTTTTCTCACTAAAACCCATTTTTCGACCGATGGTTCCTATGGCAGCTATAAGATATAGTGATCCGATCCGGTCGGTTCCGACATATTGTAATAAAAAGAAGACTCTGTGCAAAATTTCAGATCGATAGCTTTAAAACTGAGAGACTAGTTTGCGTAGAAACAGACGGAGCGACGGACGGACAGACAAACAGACGGACGGACAAAGCTCAATGAACTCAGCTCGTCCCCCTGATCAAGAATATATATAGTTTATGGGGTCGGAAATGAATATTTCTATGCGTTGCAAACTTCTGGGCAAAATCATTATACCCTTTGCAAGAGTATAAAAACAGATCATCGGTCGGTGCTTTGAAAGTTTTTCATTTGATTGACTGCGACTATTGTAAATATTGTAATTTCATATCTTCTAGGTATCTGCTTTATTTATTGAGAAAAATATAAAATTTAAAAAAAAATGAGCTTATGGTGCGGTTAAGAAGTTCTCGGCCGCCACAGTAGGGTCTCCAAAAAAAAAGTATGTCCAATGTTCCAGTGTTCCAAAAATATAGTAAAAAAATTTTTGATGATCGAGATTCGCCCGATTGCGCCGTTAATTCTGCCTCGTTTGGCGCTTTATCATCAAAATCGGTACAGAAAAACTTGAGCTATCGTGCGAACATGTTTGAAAAACAAAAAATAATTGCAATAAAATTTCAAGCAACTTTTTTCTAAATTTTGCACATTTTATAACTTTAATTGAAGTCTTTTAATAAAAAACAGAATAAACATTGAATTTTGAATTTCTGCAACTATAACATACAATGGCAATTGGCAACAAGAACGATGGAAAGAGGGCGAGCAAGCGGTGGAATATTATACGGAATCAAGAAGAATTTAAGACAATTCTGTAAATTAATAATAGTGGAACAAGCGACGGTTATAGACCTTTCACTTTCAAATGAGAAGCTGTATATTCTTCCCTGTTATCTGAATTGCAATAACTGGTTAGCAGATTATGAAAGACTCTACCACATCCTGATCGAGTCCTTCTTAAGCAATTTTATGATACTAGGAGATCTAGATGCACGAACAGGAAATCAGCAGGCTGAGATCACTGAACCCATATCGCATGAGAAATTTGCAAATTCCCCAAGAAATGCAAAAAATTCAGTTAATGACAGAAAGGGAAAAAAACTAATAGAGCTGTGTGAAGACACAAAAGCGATAAAGAAGGAAACTACACATTTCTGCGAGGCCAGGCCACTTCTACAATCGACTATTGTCTGATTCAAGGAAAGTGGCACAGCTATATGCAGGACATCCAAATCAAAGCAGAAAACTTCTCCGACCATATGCCCCTAATTGTTAGAGCAGAGTTGTCAGTCGATAAGAGCACGACAGAAAAAAGTAGACAACTATTACCCAAGCTGAGATGGATACAACGGCGAGCGCAGATCTATGCCGAGAGACTAGATCAAGAGCTGACGATGCGAGCATCAACTGGAATTAGAAGATGTAATTGGAAGCATTACATCAGCTGGAAAATTAATACAAAGGCCAATAACGCAAAACTGGAAGCAGCCGTAGTTTGATAGAGAGTGTGAAGAAGCCTAAAAATGTTCGCAAATCGCGCTCAAAAAGGCATTCAAAACAAATACGCCAGACGACAAATGGATCTATCAAAATGCGAACACTCTTTATAAAAACAAACATATGTAAAGAAAAACAGCTGCTACACTTTAAAAGAACGGAGTGGGAAAGTGGAATAGTCAAGGACGGAAAATCTTTCTAGAACCTAGTAAGGAAGCTTAATGGAGACACGGGGAGAAGGAATATTAAAGTCGAAGCTTCGGAATTAGCGCTATATTTCCAATGATACTCGAGATACCAAACAATGTAATGGAGGATCTGGATTGTGATATTACTACCCATGAGGTCTGCTGTGCTCTCAAAAGAAGTGCCGGGTACAGACTGCGTACCTGCCGGGTTTCTTGTAAACGCAACCCCTAATTTCATGCTGAATCTCAACGATGCTTTTAACAAAATCTTTGATTCTGCCAACGTGCCGTGTTGCTTCCGAACAAGCAACCTGTTTCCAATTTTAAAGAAAGGTAACCCAACAGAAGCACAAAATTACAGAGGAATTTCTTTTTTAAATGCAAAGACAAAATTTTTTTCCTCAGAGTTACTGGCCCGCCTGACAAGCTTTCTTAGTCAGAATCAAGTTTTAAGTGAAAATCAAATGGGCTTTAGAGAAGGATACTCGACTGTGGATAGCATTTTCGTATTGACTTCGTTTGCGAAAGAATACCGGCAGAGAAACAAAAAGATGTACATGTTTTTTATAGATTTTCAAGCAGCGTTCGATACAATAAATAGAGAACAACTTCTTTATAAGTTGGGAAGCAAGGGTATATCGGCAAAAATGATTGCAATCCTGCGAAGCCTATACATCGGCACGGTATGGGATGGACAGGCACTATCGAAATAATCAAGGTGTGAAGCAGGGATGCCTACTCAGCCCCCTGCTCCTTGCTCTCTTTGTAGACGACATAGCTGAGAACCTTTCAGGGGGAGTCCATATGGGTGGACACATTTTTAAAGTCCTAATGTATGCTGATGACATGGTCATGTTAGCAGAAAGTCCCGCGCAGTTGCAAAACATGAAAAATGCTACACAGGATTATTGCGACACTTGGAACTTAAAGATTAACATCGAGAAGTCTAAGGTACTAGTGGTACGGGACAACCGAGGGAGACAAGCAAGCAACGAATCATGGACCCTAAATGGAGCACCGCTAGAAATAGTAAAGTCGTTCAAATACCTAGGAGTGACACTTACTGGTAATATGCAATTTGACAGACACGCTGAACTGAAGCTGAAAGACACCCGAGCAGCAATAGGAAGCACATAGAACACTCTCCTAAGCCGAAAAATGTCAATCCTAGCACCAAATACAAGATGTACCAGGCGCTAAGGCGATAACGTGCTACTCAGCATAAGTATTGGGATGTTTTCAAGATATCCGAAAATAATTGAAAAACACCTGCTTGCTACCAAATCACAACTCTTCTACCAGTGGTTAAGTTTGGCAAAGGAGTTCGGGACGGAGCTTACTCTCGAAATTCCCGAACAGTGGAAAATACAACAGAACCGGAAAATACAAAGTATAGAATGCACATTTCGGCAACGATGGGAAACAGAAGCGAGACAGAGCGCCACGAGAAACAAGAACTCAAAGTTAGGTTACAACATGGCTGAAAATAACTACTTTCAAGATGCTATTGGAACTTATATGATTTCGCACATTTTAAAAGCTCGAGTGGAAATGCTCCAGCTTAGCTACAGACCTCACCACCAGAACGAAAACAGTTTATGCACATTGTGCAACTTGAGAGAACGTGAAGACACACAGCACTTTCTGGGCAGATACCCGATACTACAGGAGCTGAGAATGGCCTACCTGGGAAAAATAAGGCTGACTAAGGATGAATGCCACACGGTGCTAAATGGAGGGAACTGGATGGATTTGGCTTTATACATAAGCAACGCTATAAAATATAGGGATCATATTGTCCACGAGCTTTTAAAAATGTAGTACTGTTATCTTTAATTTTTTTATCTTTTTATACCCTTGCAAATGGTATT
>JBAMBO010000504.1:0-18887 GCA_037044535.1 Lordiphosa magnipectinata
GTAGCATATCACCAATAAAGGAAATATACAAACGCTTGAGCAGATGAAAGGTTGTCTTTTAAACGATGCACGCGCTTGCTCCGGCATTCGGTTAGTCGGCCATTGGGGAGGGTTCAATATTAATCGCATAGACTTGGGCTCAAAGGCTTATTTAAATAATTAATAAAATTTCGCGTGCTTAGGTAAAGCAATATGGGGGTACACAATAGGGGGATAGATCACTAGAAAAAGGGTAAGAATAGAGAAGAAAGAAGTGGGAGAGAAAAGCACCTATTTTACATACTCGTAGTGGTTGCATCAGGCTGCGCGGATGGATATGCAGCCCATTTTGCCCACCCTACCTTGACCACCTTCCATACCTGGAATATTTATCTCGGTGATCCCTTTGAAAAAGCCGTCAACGACTCTTACATTACCCTTCTCTTAGGCGGCATGGCTCCGGAATTTAACACACTCTAGCAGAAATTCATCTTAACATTCAGTTTATTAACGCTAAACAAAATTAAATTCATATTAACTCCTAACTAACTTTATAACTTGGCTTTAAGTCCTTAAGTCATGCTAATTTTATAATACATATAAATATAAATATAAATAAAATTAAAGTAGTTTTAAGAGAAACAAAAAATAAAATTCTATAGTTATGAACTTAAGGCAAAAAGTAGATTGGCATTTGATATTAAAATAAAAAAAAATAATTTTTAATTTAAATGGTTGGCATGGAAATATTTAACATTTTTCTTTGCATTAGAAATGAACCCAAAATTTTTCTTTTTTTGTTTGTTTGTTGGCAAGTGTAACTTTTCTGCATATGCACAGCTGAGGTTATGCACTGGCTTATATGGCCAAATTAAATCAATTACTCGACTTCTCTTAAATTTTTCTCTTCACGCAAAAAAAAAAATCAATTCGCCTTTATATGAATATGAGGGTGGGTGCATGCAAACATAAATCAAGGTCAAAAGAGAATGTATTACTCACTTTATTTTCCGCTCCAACTCCAAAAGCGCTTTCGTGTTGTGTGGACTGCTGCAATATCGCTGCTAAGAGAACAAAATCTCTCTCTTTTGATCGATTGATCATCATTAAGAGCAACAAAAAAAATAAAGTTTTAGGCACACATTAACCGGCAGTTGGATATTCCATTATTTGCTGTACTCATATTTCACTTCTTTTCATTTAATTTCTTTTTCATTTCATTTCTTTTTTTTTTTCCATTACTTCATTGCATTTGCTCTTTAATTTCTCCTTGCTTTGATTTTTGAGAGCAGATTAACGGAACATCCAACTCAACGGTTCGCGCACAAAAAAAAAATTAAAAGAGACGATAAATAGCGAAAGAAAGCAAATTATGGGTTTTTTCCTATTAAGCACTCATTTGATTCCACATTTTTTTCTCAGCCACCAACAGAAGGAATTATATGTATTATATATATGTCAAAATTTCACTACGGTGGGTGTATGAAGAAACAGAAAAAAAAATTTAACAAAAAATGATGCGGCTCGTATGCCGGCTTGGGCTATGACGCTGACGATGGTCTTCAACCTGCCTTGTCCGTTCTTCTCCGCGATTTTTGGCACTTTTCCTATTTTTAGCGCGCAAACTGGGGATTTTCCTGGTACGATGGAAGGAGAGGCTTGACGTCGATGTCGCGCGATCGGCCTCTTCACGTGCACTAGCTACGTGCTATGCAGCTACTGCTGGTCCAGGCAAAGTTTCGCCTTCTCCTTTTTGTGCGTCTAATACGTAAGTCGAGAGCAATGCATGAGAACCACCAAATTGCGCTCTTGATTAATTGAAAGTTGCTCTTAACTTGAACAAACCCTCTAAGTCCGAAGAACCACCTGCTCGCTAGGTTATATTAAAAGCAAGCAAAGCCAATGCCCGTTTTCTCTTGAAAAATTATGCGGCTTGCAGGGCAAGAAAATTTCTTCTAGGTTGCAGCTTGGCTTTGCCTTAGAATTAGGCCTCAAATAAAGCGCCAAACCTGCAAATAGAGGTTTGCGAGAAAAAAAAATCTATCTAACTCTGCTAATCACTTGCACTTGTGGGGGGGTTTGACTTACCCTACGGATCTGGCGCAGGTATAATTTTATTTCAATTAAATTCCAATTGGCTGGCTAATATTTCTCTTGTTAGCTGGCACACGCGAGTATTTTAAAATTAACTTCAATTCGCAAAGCGGAGGCACTTGAAGAAATACGTATAGGACTCTTTCACGTCTGTCTCTGATCACAACCAATAAGGAAAAGAAATGCCTAAACTGCTCGTGGCTACAATGAAACCTTTTAACAGCGAAAAAAGAAAGTCGCCATCTTACTCTTGAGTCTGTTAGCCACTTTCACCACTCGTGATCAGCTGGCATGGGTTATGTAAAGGCAAACAACCCTAACCATTCCTGCCACACAGAACACTTTGCCTGCTTTTAGGCTGACTTGATTATTCTGCCAAGTTTTGGACCCAAGCTACACTACAAACTCCCCCCCGCCAAAATCACACTTTGGGGTGAAGACATTCGACCAAAAGGGTGATACCAGCTTGGGGAAAACCATTTATTGCTTTATGTCTTTGGCATGATATTTACCAATTACTTTGCCCTGGAGATCTTCCAGTTCATAGTAACTACTGCCAAGCCGGCGTTTTATTCGAGCTTTGACAAAGTTCGGGGCCAATTTAGCATTAAATCCTTTGCTAAAATTACTTTGCTGAAAGTTGCGACGATATACCTCTTGACCAACAACAAATGAAACCTGCCGACTGCGCAAGTTGTAGTTTCTCTCATTTCGGTCATGTTGGACTCTTATTGCCTCCTTAGCTGATCTGCGCAGCAAATCAAACGAATCTTCTCGTGAAAATTCGATCGTTCTGTCTTCCAGCAGTTCCAAATTTCTTAACAGCTGATACGTAGAACCATCCGTAATCATTTGCTGACCAAACGCAAGGCGATATGGACTAGATCTTGTTGCACTATGTAATGACGATCGCAGTGCGCAACATATTTCACTGAGCTTTTCATCCCAATTTGATTGATCTGGGCGAATATAGGCCCTTATGGCTGCAATGACGGATCTATTGACCCTTTCCGACGCATTTGCTTGTGGGGCATGAACGGCTGTGTACGCATGTTGAACGTTGTATTTTTGTAACAACGCGTTAAATATGTTAGATTTAAATTGTACACCATTGTCGGACACCACCACTTCTGGCACCCCGAAACAATGAAACAATTCTTTCTCAATATAAGGAAGGATTGCATCTGTTGTAAATTTCTTCACAGGTTTTAAAAATGGGAATTTGCTAAAATGATCCAGCACAATAAAGATGCCGATGTTTCCCGATCGACTTCGCGGATATGGCCCCAAATAATCGATATACAATTTCTGGAAGAACCGTTCAGTTTCACCAGATTTTCCGAGGGGTGGTCTTAACGTGCGGTTCGGGGGCTTAGTGCATTTACACACATCGCAACTGTTCACCAATGCTTTCACATCTGAAACCAAATTCGGCCAATAATAATAACGCCGTAGTTTCTCAAGGGTTTTATTAATTCCACAATGTGAAGACAAGGAATGCTCATGAGCAAGCTTCAGAGCAATACCTCTAAGATCGTTTGGAAGCCACAACTTCCAACACAGATCATCAGCAATTTTCTCGCCAGTCGCATGCTCTGCTCGCCGATAAATAAATTTATCTATCACTTTTACATCTGGCATGTGAGACTGGTTGTGCGATATTTTTGCTTTCAAGGATTCGTATTCGTCAGAATTGAAATGTTCCGAGTTGAGATCTACAAGCATGTCTAAACTAACTTCTGACAAATCTGGAACAAACACACGTGACAGGGCATCCGGCACAATATTTTGGCTGCCTTTTCGATGCTGGATTGTGAAACTATACCCTTGTAGTTTCAAAGCCCATCGTGCTAAACGACTACTTAGGTCAGACTGAGACATCAACCACTTCAGTGAGGCGTGATCGGTGATCACCGTGAATTGCTGACCTTCAACATATGCTCTGAACTTCTTTATGCTTAACAAAGCTGCTAAACATTCCTTTTCAGTTACAGAGTAGTTGCGCTGACACTGATTTAGTTTACGCGACATAAAGGCAATTGGTATCTCATCACCTTCCTCATTTGTTTGCATAAGCACACCTCCAACACCCGTGTGGCTCGCATCACAATGGATGAAGAATGGAGTCTTGTAATTGGGCGTGTGCAGTACTGGCGCTTTACACATTGCAGATTTGAGTGCTTGAAATGCCTGCTCAGCTGACTCGGACCAGATGAATTGACGCTTTTGTTTAAGGGCATCAGTCAAAGGCGATGCTATACTGGCATAATTTCTAATGAATTTGTGATACCAGCCAGTCATGCCAAGAAAGCGACGCAGCTGTTTCACTGATCGAGGAACAGGATATTCGCTGATTGCAACTATCTTGTCTGCATCCATACGAATCGTTCCATGACCGACTATATGTCCCAGATAGCTTACCTCCTGGACACAAAACTGACTTTTCTCCACGTTTAAAGTTAAACCAGCTTGCGAAAGTTTCGAAGCCAGTTCTTTTAGAACATAAAGATGACGTTCGAAGGTGTCAGAAATTATAAGTAAATCATCCAAATAGATGAAAACTTCGTTCTTAAGAGCGGCAGGAATAATTCTATCCATTAGCTTAGACATTGTTGCGGGGGCATTTGTTAACCCAAAGGGCATTACCGTGAATTGATATAATGGCCTACCAGGCACAGTAAAGGCAGTTTTGTCCCTTGAACTTTGTTCTAAGGGAATTTGCCAATAAGCATCTTTCAAATCCAGGCTAGAAATAAATTCCGCCTTCGGAAGACGAGCAATTATGCCATCAATAAGAGGCATCGGATATGCATCCTTACGGGTCTTCTCGTTGACTTTTCGACTGTCTAAACAAAGACGAACTTTGCCAGGTTTGCGTACTATCACCATCGGTGAAGACCACGCACTTTCCGACTCTTCGATTACTCCAAGAGCAAGCATGCGATCCAGCTCTTCGTACATTTGCTTTTCAATCGCTGGTGAAACAGCATAATGCCTCTGCTTAATGGGTATTGCATTTCCCACATCAATGGCATGAGAAAGCAAGGTCGTTTTTCCCAACCCTTTTTCGACAAATGAAGGGAAGCACTTTATAGTCTGGGCTAAATGTGTTTGTTGCTCCGCCGATAAAAGCCTAAACTTCTCATGCTCAAACTCACAAATACTGGCAACGTTGGTTTGTAAGGTCAGGCCATCTGGCAAAATACCAAACTCGACCCAAAAATCTATCCCTAAATACAGAGGTTGGATTAACGAAGGTACAATGTAAAACGTAATGGGTTTATTTTTATCCCTATAACTTATCATAGTGCGGATTTTTCCACGAATATTTTGCGTTTTTCCATCAGCAGTACGCACACTAGACGACATGGACTTGTATCGCACCTTATCGTCTAAAAGTTTCTTCGCAAAACTACCCCCAATACAGCTTATGGAAGCACCAGTGTCCAGTAAGGCTGTTATGTCTTGGCCCAGCAAAGTGACCTCGGCATAGGGTCTCAAGTCATGGGCCACAATCGCTGATACTAACGATCTATTTTCCGCTTTCAGTCTTTTGGCATATTCCTTTCGACGGAATCGAGATCGACTGGTTCTGCTGGTAAGCATTGTTGTTAAGTGATCAGTAGGGGGGTTCTTTACTAGTTTGTGTAACGGCAAGTCTGGGTGATGGGATAAGTCAGGGGAGTAATCATTATTTATAGAACTAGAATTACCTTCTAGTCTGTGTTGGTCGCTTTGGATGCAACCTGTTTGCGTGCACTTGTCCATGGTGCACGAGATGATCCGTTTTTTGGACAACATTTCGGACAAGTTGGCTTATAAGTGTCTGGCTGGCCACAGCCATAGCAAAACACGCGACGATCCGCTACACAATCCTGATACCTGTGGCCAACTTTGCGACAGTTCCAGCAAGATAGATTAATGGCATTTACTTCGAGCTCATTGTCATCAGCCTCCATATCTGACTGTACAGCTACTTCGTTTACCATTCGACGAGGGGCTGGACGTGGCTTATATGATTGAGGCTTCAGCACCGTTTGTAAGAACACCTCTCGTGTTCTAACTACATGACGGAGTTGAGCTAACGAAACTATCTCCTCATAAAGGAGCTCATGTTGAATTTCCGGCAGTAAATTGGACCGCAAAGATTCCAGAAGCGACGCTTCTGTCAATGGTACTGCCAATTTGTCTGCTAACAGAATGATCCACTCGTAGAACTCATCATACGACTCGTTCTCTTTTTGTTTGCGTCGATCAATTGCAGCGCGAATATTGACGTCAGTGCGCCCGTCCTTAAACTGGACTTTTAATGCAGCGCATAAATTAGGCCACTCAACCACTGATACGCTTTTATGGTAGCGCCAAAACCAGTCATTCGCACTACCTTCGAACAAATTGCTGACGTAACCAGACAACAGGTCTTTATTGTCATTCAGCGTTTGCTTGGTAAGTGCTTCAACACGGTAGATAAAATCATCTACTGACAAGGTCGGCTTTCCTGAAAATTTCAGCTTCCAATTGCTGATTATTTGACTAATCCGATCAGGATGCAAATCGCCACTCATAGACGAAACCATAGTGCTAGTGCCATTTCCTGCACGACTAGTATTAGCCCCTTGAGCATTACTGAAATTTTGTTGTGATGTTGGTTGGTTCAAGTGTGGTGCTTGCAAAACTGGTGCCGAATGAGGTTCACGTTGAACGAGAGCTGCCAATATGCTTTGAAAGCCTGCAGCAATTGCTTGAGACATCGCTTCAGTTTGCCGATCTGAAACGGCTGTCATAGTATCAGTGATTGTCTGCTGCATTTCACTGACAGTTGGCGAAACTTCAGGCGTTCGAGCCATGTCTGATCGCTGTTGATTGGGGTCAGGCATTGTGACCGTTTGGGACTTAGGAGGAGCGTTCTTAACGTTACTTCTAGTAGTTGTTGGCATGACAGTTGATAATGCCTCTGGAGTTGTTGTCGGTAACTCTAAGCTATTATCAGAGGTTAAGCTGGAAGTGGATGAACCAAGCGATACTTTGCACACAGGGCAAATCTTATTGTTCCCTGTTCGGGTTTGAAAACAAATTCTATGGAACGTGTGTCCACAGCTTGTAGTCAGCACTTGGGCCGCAAACTCAATGGGGCCAAAGCAAATAACACAAACAATATTTTGATTTTCTACAGGTGCAAGATTTTCGCAACTGTGAGCTAGGTTGGGCATTGCCAGTTAGATATTTAAAGGTAAAAGCAAAAAAAACAATAAAACTTTAATTTACCCCAAAACAAAAGGTTTTCACTAACGCAGTAGTAATTGAATAAAACTGTTCATAAAAATAATTCCGGAGACCATGCAATCGTTTCAGGTACAGGTAATGTATATCTTTTGATGCAACATATTAAAATGTAAAAATAAGGTAATAGATGACTCTCGCATTCAGGCAATACCAGCAACTTCTTTAGTTGTACGGAGGGCCATAGTTCACAACCATTTAAACCCTGATCCAGAAACAACTTTAGAAATTTTCGCGTTGACGAATGCGAGAAACTAACGATCACAAGAAAGATGGATAGAGAGCGAACTAAAAGAGAGTGAAAGGGAAAGAATTGGGGACTAGAAAGTGAGTACTGATCCAAATGCCGGTGTCCACTTAATTTGAAAGTAGGACTAATTCCAAGGCACATATACCACTTTTACTACCTCCAAATGAACATATGAAATGGCTTTTTGCAATTTGTTATATTAAGCGACGGTGTTGAGACTAATTTGAAGTCAAAACGCTTCCAATACACTTAAACACTTTGCAACCGTTGCAGCTTCCTGGGGGAACTAGATTATAAAACTATTTTGAAGCTGTTATAGTGTCCATAGAACTCCAAGATACAACAGGATTTCAGGAAAAGGAAAGTATTAAGAAAATAAAGATAGATACAGTAATAGAGTCTTGCCATTTGTCTCATCAAGCAACGGTTTTAAAATTAATTTGAAATTATAACTTTCCAAGCTAACTTGATAATATAATACGACTTTCGATGAGGCAAGGTAATAAAGCTATGATGAAGCTTTTATTGCATCCATAGCCATCAAAATCTACAGTCTGACTGACAATTAAAAGAAGGATAAAAGTTAGAAATTTCTGTAATACCCGATACTGATTACTATGTCTGATGGTATTGACATTTATAAATGAAATTAATAATGCGGGGCTGCCGATAGATTTGCAAAAATTTAACACAAGTTTAGAATTTGCTCACCACCAGGCCCCTAAAGTTGGGCGCCAAATAATTATATAAATAATATTAACTGTAGCATATCACCAATAAAGGAAATATACAAACGCTTGAGCAGATGAAAGGTTGTCTTTTAAACGATGCACGCGCTTGCTCCGGCATTCGGTTAGTCGGCCATTGGGGAGGGTTCAATATTAATCGCATAGACTTGGGCTCAAAGGCTTATTTAAATAATTAATAAAATTTCGCGTGCTTAGGTAAAGCAATATGGGGGTACACAATAGGGGGATAGATCACTAGAAAAAGGGTAAGAATAGAGAAGAAAGAAGTGGGAGAGAAAAGCACCTATTTTACATACTCGTAGTGGTTGCATCAGGCTGCGCGGATGGATATGCAGCCCATTTTGCCCACCCTACCTTGACCACCTTCCATACCTGGAATATTTATCTCGGTGATCCCTTTGAAAAAGCCGTCAACGACTCTTACATTACCCTTCTCTTAGGCGGCATGGCTCCGGAATTTAACACACTCTAGCAGAAATTCATCTTAACATTCAGTTTATTAACGCTAAACAAAATTAAATTCATATTAACTCCTAACTAACTTTATAACTTGGCTTTAAGTCCTTAAGTCATGCTAATTTTATAATACATATAAATATAAATATAAATAAAATTAAAGTAGTTTTAAGAGAAACAAAAAATAAAATTCTATAGTTATGAACTTAAGGCAAAAAGTAGATTGGCATTTGATATTAAAATAAAAAAAAATAATTTTTAATTTAAATGGTTGGCATGGAAATATTTAACATTTTTCTTTGCATTAGAAATGAACCCAAAATTTTTCTTTTTTTGTTTGTTTGTTGGCAAGTGTAACTTTTCTGCATATGCACAGCTGAGGTTATGCACTGGCTTATATGGCCAAATTAAATCAATTACTCGACTTCTCTTAAATTTTTCTCTTCACGCAAAAAAAAAAATCAATTCGCCTTTATATGAATATGAGGGTGGGTGCATGCAAACATAAATCAAGGTCAAAAGAGAATGTATTACTCACTTTATTTTCCGCTCCAACTCCAAAAGCGCTTTCGTGTTGTGTGGACTGCTGCAATATCGCTGCTAAGAGAACAAAATCTCTCTCTTTTGATCGATTGATCATCATTAAGAGCAACAAAAAAAATAAAGTTTTAGGCACACATTAACCGGCAGTTGGATATTCCATTATTTGCTGTACTCATATTTCACTTCTTTTCATTTAATTTCTTTTTCATTTCATTTCTTTTTTTTTTCCATTACTTCATTGCATTTGCTCTTTAATTTCTCCTTGCTTTGATTTTTGAGAGCAGATTAACGGAACATCCAACTCAACGGTTCGCGCACAAAAAAAAAATTAAAAGAGACGATAAATAGCGAAAGAAAGCAAATTATGGGTTTTTTCCTATTAAGCACTCATTTGATTCCACATTTTTTTCTCAGCCACCAACAGAAGGAATTATATGTATTATATATATGTCAAAATTTCACTACGGTGGGTGTATGAAGAAACAGAAAAAAAAATTTAACAAAAAATGATGCGGCTCGTATGCCGGCTTGGGCTATGACGCTGACGATGGTCTTCAACCTGCCTTGTCCGTTCTTCTCCGCGATTTTTGGCACTTTTCCTATTTTTAGCGCGCAAACTGGGGATTTTCCTGGTACGATGGAAGGAGAGGCTTGACGTCGATGTCGCGCGATCGGCCTCTTCACGTGCACTAGCTACGTGCTATGCAGCTACTGCTGGTCCAGGCAAAGTTTCGCCTTCTCCTTTTTGTGCGTCTAATACGTAAGTCGAGAGCAATGCATGAGAACCACCAAATTGCGCTCTTGATTAATTGAAAGTTGCTCTTAACTTGAACAAACCCTCTAAGTCCGAAGAACCACCTGCTCGCTAGGTTATATTAAAAGCAAGCAAAGCCAATGCCCGTTTTCTCTTGAAAAATTATGCGGCTTGCAGGGCAAGAAAATTTCTTCTAGGTTGCAGCTTGGCTTTGCCTTAGAATTAGGCCTCAAATAAAGCGCCAAACCTGCAAATAGAGGTTTGCGAGAAAAAAAAATCTATCTAACTCTGCTAATCACTTGCACTTGTGGGGGGGTTTGACTTACCCTACGGATCTGGCGCAGGTATAATTTTATTTCAATTAAATTCCAATTGGCTGGCTAATATTTCTCTTGTTAGCTGGCACACGCGAGTATTTTAAAATTAACTTCAATTCGCAAAGCGGAGGCACTTGAAGAAATACGTATAGGACTCTTTCACGTCTGTCTCTGATCACAACCAATAAGGAAAAGAAATGCCTAAACTGCTCGTGGCTACAATGAAACCTTTTAACAGCGAAAAAAGAAAGTCGCCATCTTACTCTTGAGTCTGTTAGCCACTTTCACCACTCGTGATCAGCTGGCATGGGTTATGTAAAGGCAAACAACCCTAACCATTCCTGCCACACAGAACACTTTGCCTGCTTTTAGGCTGACTTGATTATTCTGCCAAGTTTTGGACCCAAGCTACACTACAAGTTTTCGAGCTTTTATTTACACATGGTTTACTATTTACATTATCAATACGGGTTTGTTCTGTCCTTTATATAATGCGTCTGCCTTCGTTCTTCTCTCTGTCTCGTCTCGTTTGTCTAATAATGCGGTCTACGTTCTGTCGCGTCATCGTGCATTTTTAAACCCTTGTAGAGGGAGTTTATTAAAGTTGTCCAAATGTTTGTAACGCATAGAAGGAGTCATCTCCGACCACATAAAGTATATATATTCTTGATCAGCATCGGCGTCTGTTTCTATGCTATCTCCTCCGTCAGTTTTATAGCTATCTTAACCAAACTTTGCACGAAGTCTTTTGGTATAAAGACGCTGCACATTTGTCGGAGCCGGCCGGATCGGATGACTATATCATATAGCTGTCATAGGAACTATCGCTCGAAAAAGTAGCTTTAGTTAGAAACATTTTTTTGTCTTCAATGCGAACGTGCCCAAACCTCGTATTTATAAGTTTTCTATGCTTTTACATAATTCCATTAAGTTTGATTAAAATCGGTAAACTATATAGTATAGTTGCAATACAAAATAAAGTTCTGAAAAAAAGTTTTAGTAGGAAAAACTTGTTTTTTTTTTTGTTTTCAATGATATCGCTCCCAAACTTGTTACTGATCAGTACTATATGCTACCACACAATTCTGTCAAGTTTGATCCAAATCGGATGACCATAGCATATGGCTGCCATAGGAACGATCGGACGAAAAAGTAGTTCTAGTGAGAAAGACTTTTTTGTTTTCAATGGTAGCGTCTTTTCACTTTCCAGCTGTGAATATTATCAGTTTCCACACAATTTTGGGAAGTTCGGTAAAAATCTGAAGAATATATCGTATAGCTGCTATATATCAAACTGGCAAGCAAATGGTTTAGCTACTAGGTTTGATGTGTAACTAACTTTATTGAATGTAACTTAAGCTAACAATTATTGTTGAGTCGAATGGAGCGAAGCGGGAGCCACCCGCGCGTTATCGAAGCCAAGCCAGAAACTGAGCGCCAGGGATAGCACGTGTTGTCGTTCTGCTATCGCGTCAGGGATGGTGCTCGATAAATGGTGTGACCAGAGGTGGCCAGGGCTACCACAATGGTCAAAGTAGTGGCGCCATCTATTGCTGAGTTTGGGAAATAACTCAGCTAAGAATGTTCGACGAAAAACATATAAATCCTTAATTTAATAAATTATACAAGCTTCGAGGGTATATAAACTTCGGTCGAGGCGAAGTTAGCTTTCCTCTAGTAGTAGTATTATTTTTTTTATTTTTTGTAAACAGAAAAAATTAAATTTATATAAATGTATCGTATTTTAAAAAATAAAAAGTTTAGTTTCTAGGCGACTTGGTTAAAGAACCGTCTGTCGCTCACCATCTCGCACCCTCTACACGTAACCTAATACACCTGGCTTCCCGGATCTTCCCCAGATACCAGATCGTTCAGAGATGCGCTTTGGGTTTGAGGATTAGTGCTAGCATGATTTACAAATATTATAAATAAGTAATACCTTAAATGAATCATCATTTCCTTTTAAAATAATCCCGTTATGATTTTATTTCTATATGCTAAGGCTTTATCACATAACTCTGCAGCTTTGACCAGTCCGAGCCGTTGAGGATGTTTAATATTTCGTGCGGAAACATTGTACATTTTCCGAAAACTGAGAGCCGGAGTTCCCGAAGAATCGGGCAACCTCCAATGAAATGGATGACATTTTCTAGCTCCCTCCTGTTACAGAGAGGGCAATTTGTGTCACTCCTCGTGACATTCGGGATAAAGTTCAAGTTTAATATCTCACCTCTGGCCATAAAAACACTTCTTCCTTCAATGGAGAACTCATCGGTGAAATAATTATTCTCTCCCAGATCGTAGAGCAGCTGCCCATAAATTATTCGCTCAGAGCTTCTCCGGAATTCTTCAACAAATTTCATCCTATATGCTGCATCCATTTTAATTGTGATGTTCCTAGCCCAAGTTTTCCATGTCGCGTTATCTTCAAGATTCAGTCGAACTCCATGTTCCGCGGCTAGACACTCTCTGAAACATTGCAGATGTTCTTTTAATATATATTCTGCCAAGATCCTAGGTACCCTTCTTTCTTCCATGGTTATGGCTTTTTGCATATAATCGAAGTGCAGATTAACTGTATATAAATGAAGTAACGATAGTCCGGTCTCCAGATATAACATTCTGTTCGGTGTGTATTGTGGTAGACCAAAATTTTCTTAAGAAAGTATCTTTGAAGACTTTCCACTTCTTCCTTTCCTTCTAGCTTTCCTCTATTTTTATTTATAGTGTGACCATGGTCTCGGTTTTAAGATACCTTAACGCTAAAATATCGATATATTTGCGGCTGTTTTATAATAATGCCAAAGTCTGCAATATATGTATATCACAGTACGACACTAAAAAAAATCCCGGTACTAGACCCTTAAATTCTTATACAATGGACTTCTATAAGCATCACCAGTTTAACGAATAAAGCCTCGGTTCGCGTTTTATGGGTACTTTTGTACTTGCAACACACAGCGACAACAATTTTAACTTATTTTTTTATGGCTTAGGATAAAAAATCTGCAAAATTCAGCAATTACTTAAAAATTCACTTCAATCGTACAATTAGTTAAGGTATCTCCAGAAGGAGTGATAGCTAAATTCATGAATATCTTTAAAAGCGCATGGTAGATTTATATTATGGTAAATTTATGGAGTTCTAAGATGGTAAAATGAGCTATTACATAAGCCTTAGAGATGACAATCGACAGCCAAAATTCGACAGCAAAATTCGTCATTGCCACCAAGAAAAAGCACAATTTCAATCAAAATTGTCTTTCGTGGGAAACCGCGATACGCTAAGATGCCTTGAATTTTAGTATTTAAAAGATATAATATGTCTTCCTGCTGATAATGAAGCACTTTATACTTATAACATAATTTTTGTGAAGCTGGTTTTTTCTAATTGGTCAATGTTGTTCTAAGGCAATGGCTTGTACAAAAATGTCAATAAGCCGAAAACCAAGGCTTCGTTGGTATAACTGAAAATGCAGTTCTTTCTATTTTTAGATCTGGTTATGAATTGGTTTGTGGGTGAGTCTATAAATGGTACTCCATATCGCGGATTTTTGGCTGTCTAGTACCATCTTTTTGGGATATGCATAAGCCCATTATACCATCACAAATAACGATTTTAATAAAAATCTCACAATCAAAATTAAGTTGCCAAATTTTCATAAGGTGGCAGAAAATTTAGAAACTAAATAAATAATAATATAAAAAAAATAAAAAATTAATAAAAATCTAGCGCGCGCTTTTAAAGATATTCAAGATTTAAGGTTTAACTCCTGCTGGAGTTATCGGAACCAATGACTCTGACACATTTAGTGAATTTTTGAGATTTTTATCTTAAGCCAACTAATAGCCTATTTCCACTGGCTTCTTTCTTATCATTTTTATTTCTAAAAATGATGCTGTTTCCGTTGACAAATCGTCATCTTTTTGACACGTTGACAAAAACAGCTGAATGGTTTGATTTAATCAACAAGGGCCACTTTCAAACTGACGAGGACTTTTTGCCCAAAAAAAGACGTACCCGTCAGGTACAGGATGTGGGATATTGGTTCTATACTGATATAGGCTATACTGATTGCGGCGCAGCGAAGCGCGACGTGTTTTATGCTAGTATAAATATAAGGTCCAAACTGATATTTTCTCAATCAACAATTTTCGCCGTTAGATTTACTGTCGGTAGAGTTAATCCGTGTAGCAACAAAATTTGCTGCAAAAACAAAGTCTGAGATGAAAAAATCACGTCAGAGTCACTATTTCTATGGTAATGTTACTGTAGTAGCAGTAATTTATTAAAACCACAGAATATGTGGAAAAATATTTGTAGTTAAATTTACTTAAAGTACAGTTGTTAAATGCAACAATAAAACACGTGCTAAAATAATTACGTGAAACTTAGAATTTCTTCGGTAGATTTTACTGTTAGCACAGTTACCAAACAACAAGAAAACCACACGCATAAAAAATTTGGAAAAAAATTTCTGTCAGCGTAGTTAATTTTACCCACCAAATTTTTTTGTGTGCAATTGTAATCTAAGCTTCACTTCTTCGTTTTGTTTTAAAATACTAACGGGGGTGCAGCGACGCGCTCCCGGACAGCTAGTTCATACATAACAAAAGAAGTTGTGAAAACTTATTTAAGAATTTATATTAAAAGATGCTAAAGTTGAAGAGAAAACAAATTTTTATGAACAAAACTTAGTGATTAAGTTTGTTGCGTTCTGGTAATTAGAGCACCCTTAATAGCCACCTTATTTAGGTGTAGCTTAACTTTTTGTGCATAAAGATGTGATTACTTTTTAAATTTAGCATCCTTAATTAATAGGTAAAAGCATTCAAACTAAAACAAACAACACACAAAACATTAAAAATAAAAATAATTTTTTTAGCCGAAGCAAACAAAAATTTGTACGAAAAGAATCACAAAAACGAAAAGGCCATGCTGACTTCGTCTGAGCCGAAGTTTTTATACCCTTGCAAGAATTGGTTTTCATCAGCATTAATATCAAAATTTGTTTCTTTCTAAAATCCATTTTCCTACCAATTGTCATCCGATAAAGCCCAAATTTTGTAGTCATTTTGTGCTTTCTGCCATACTTCGGATGATCAAAATACCATGCTGTGAACTGAACTGATGGTTTAAATCCTCTGTTGACAACCTAACCGAATCAGTCCTAATTTACAAGCGGCTTATATTCCTCGTTTTAAATCATAAACCTTTTCGAAATGCTTGAAATGGATACTGGATAAATGAGAATCAAAAGAAGACTACATTTTGGACACGGTAGATTAGGTCTTGCCCAGCCAGACCTCACGCACACACATTAAAGCATTCAAGCAGGGACATGATATATATATATCGATTCGTATATAGTTTCAATCATTTAGCTTTGAAACTGACTGCGTGGCAAAGCTTTATTTAAGGGCATATTTTTATACTCTGTACCGAAGGTACATAGAGTATATTAAGTTTGTGCAAAAGTATGTAACAGGGAGAAGGAATCGTTTCCGACCCTATAAAGTATATATATTCTTGATCAGCATCAACAGCCGATTCGATATAGCCATGTCCGTCTGTCCGTCTGTCTGTCTGTCCGTCTGTCCGTCTGTCCGTCCGTATGAACGAAGAGATCTCAGAGATGGTAAGAGATAGAGGTTTGACATGTATGGGGCATATATTTCTTATACTTGCAGGCAGATCAAGTTTATTTTCAATTTTTGCCACGCCCCCTCCCGCCCCCGCAATTTGGAAAAAACGTCATATCTCCTACAGTTTTGAAGATAGATCGTTCGTATCTTTTAGAGATACCTTGACTATGTATCGATTTGCTGAAGGAATGATAAAGATCGGATGACTGATAATCAAATGAGGAAAAAACGGTCAGTTAACACCCCCCACCCATCACCACAGCATTCTATTGAACGGCAATCTTAGTGAGAGAGCGAGAGAGAGAGAGAGAGAGTGAAACTTAGAGATGAGCGCGAATAACTCGTGAGCAAATGCGAGCTGCGACTTTAAGGGTACAGAGTATGTTACAGTCGGGCTTGACCGACTTTCTTTCTTGTTATTTGATTATAACTTTAAAAATGAATATCTTTTAAACTATAAAAGTCTCCATCTTTTTGAAAGCACCGAAATTTAAGTTAGGGCGCGTCGCGCCCATCTCTGGTTTAGAGCAATAAAATGTATATTCTTAGAACCTACATCATTGTGGTTATCACTGAGAAAAAATTAAATATAAACTTTAGCAACAATTACTTAATATTATTAAAAAAATTAAAAATGTATTAAACTATGATATAAGCAGTTACAGTTAAATAATTTTCAGCAATATCAACCCGAGACCTGAGAAATCAAGTTTTTTAAAAAACCCTTTTTTCCATTTTTTTGTATTTGACGATTTTTAATATTGTTTATAAAATTAACAAAAATTTTTTTTGCAAAACCGAAAATCACGTTTTGGTAGGAGTGTCGAGATCTAATTTGGAATTTTTTTTATTGAAATCAAAAATGGTGAATTTTAAAACCGTCCGGTTTCAAAAAGAATTTATATTAAGCATAAGCATTACTCGTAGAGTAATAAGGGTATACTAAGTTCGTAGAAATGTATGTAACAGGCAGAAAGCATTATAAGCACCGAAAGGCCCACCGTTTTTGGTCACGTTCAAATGCAATTATCTTGAAAACGAAAAATTGCCCTAAATCAGTTTTAGCACCAATTATAGGGCTTATTAAGAGATACATATAAGTTAAGCAAATTTTCTACATATTTTATTTTGTTTTTTTTTTTACCTTAAATGTGTGTGTCGAATGTGACCGAAATCATGGAAATGATCATACTTATTTCTTATTCTTGATCTGAACAAAGTTTAGATCATTTAGTTTATCAAAAAGAAGTTAGTTGAAATCCAAACCGACTCGAATAAATGTTATGGTATTCTTTGGACAGAAATATGTCGGTTACGGTTATATAAGGTTGATGAAATATCCGTTACGAAAGGCTTGCATCTTTATGGAATAGAAATACATTTACTTCCAATTTTGTATGCCTTCAAAAAAAAGGATTGGATAAGGTCCGATTCATAGATAACCTCTTCATTTGACTGAAATCTCACTCAGTCGAGCTGTTTGGAGCTGCGGTCGTTTTTTCCTTAGCTCGTCTTTGAATCGATCGAAGCGCTTTGAACAGTACTTTTAGTTATCGATAACATGAATTCATGTTTGATATGACTACAAATTTCGAAATGTACATTTATTTTTTTTTGAGCGTTTCCATAGAATATTTTTTTTCATGCCCTTACAGAGATTTGAACTCAGGTCTTGTTGATTTCTAGTCTCAGTCTTTAACCTCTAAACCATTGCTGTTAAGATAGAGTAGCCAGCTAAATGTGCTATATAACTCTCAATTAGTTTTTCTGGCTTCCATTAATTTTAAATGACATAGATAACAAAAAATGTGAAAACCTTCGTGGTGAATGGACACATATTTGAAATTTGTACATTTTTTATACTCTGTACCGAAGGTACATAGAGTATATTAAGTTTGTGCAAAAGTATGTAACAGAGAGAAGGAATCGTTTCCGACCCTATAAAGTATATATATTCTTTATCAGCATTAACAGCCGAGTCGATATAGCCATGTCCGTCTGTCCGTCTGTCCGTCCGTCCGTCTGTCTGTCTGTCCGTCTGTCCGTCTGTCCGTCCGTCCGTATGAACGAAGAGATCTCAGAGATGGTAAGAGATAGAGGTTTGACATGTATGGGACAAATATTTCTCATACTTGCAGGCAGATCAAATTTATTTTTAATTTTTGATACGCACCCTCCCTCCCCCGCAATTTGAAAAAAAACGTGCATCTTCCACAGTTTTGATGATAGATGGTTCGTACCTTCTAAAAATATCTAGTAATCAAAATTATTTATCGATTTGCTGAAGGAACGATAAAGATCGGATGAACGATACTTAAGTTATGAGCAAAAAACGGCCAGTTAACACCACCCACCCCCCCCACCCGTAACCACAGCAACATACCCCTAACCGTTCAACAGAGGCAATCTTAGTGAGAGAGAGAGAGAGAGATAGAAACTTAGAGAGCGCACAGCGTTGTGCGCGGGGTGTTAACTGGCCGTTTGACTCGTGAGCAAATGCGAGTGTAAGGGTACAGAGTATGTTATAGTCGGGCTTGACCGACTTTCTTTCTTGTTTTCCTATGGAGAATATGTTACATATTGTTATATGTGATAATATGTGAAAATATGTACAATGTACACATTTGCTTTCGTGGAAATAGGCTACAAGAACGAAACTTTCTCGAAAGTTTTGAGTACAATTGTTTAAAAAGTACTTGAAATGAACAGAACTTAACTGGACTCAATCACCGCACATGAAAGTAAAAGTAGCATCTTAGACGTGCAGCTTTAAAAGTGTTCCATGGTGCAGCGCAATAAGACGTCATTCCATTCGTGTT
>JBAMBO010000506.1:0-95620 GCA_037044535.1 Lordiphosa magnipectinata
TCCAATACTCAAAAGCTGACAGTATTGGGCCTAAATTTCCGCATGAAAGGGCAGAAGCATTTGCGGTAAACTTAGAGAACAGATTAACGCCATTCGAAACGACTTCGGTCAGCCGTAGGAGGCTTATAGATCATGTTCTTGACACCCCAAGGCAGCTAATTTCCCCAATCCCACCAATCACACTGGAGGAGGTTCAGGGCCAGATCAAGCCTCGCCTCAGGCGTGGATGAACTTGACAATAAGGTCATCAAAGCCCTTCCAGTAAAAGCGGTGCTCTTTCTGGTCTTAGTTTTCAACGCGGCATTGCGACTGGTTCACTTTCCAAAGGCGTAAAAAAAGGCTCAGACCGTAATGAACCATAAAGCCCGTCTGAGGTCGATTCATACCGTCCGATCAGCCTCCTGTCCACCGTAGCCAAAATTTTCGAGAGGTGTCTACTAGCACGAATAATGGCAATCGATGGGGTGAGTGGCAGAATACCTCCTTTTCATTTCGGGTGTAGAAAGTCACACGGAACCCCTGAGCAGCTGAATAGAGTCACAAACTTTATTCTTGTTGGATTCCAGGCTTAGGAGTCTTTAATTGCGGTGTACCTGGACATTAGGCAAGCTTTTGAAAGAGTGTGGCACGCTGGACTGCTCTATAAGGTAAAAGACATCTTATCGCCTCAACTGTACTCCCATGTGAGAAACTTTCTCTCGGCAGAACCTTCTCGATAGGAAGGGGCTGTTTCCAGAGTGAGGGGGTGTCCTTGGACCAACCATCTACTCTCTCTACACTTGTGATATGCCTACCGGAAAAACCATACCCATTGAAGACCCCCAAGACTTACTCATTGCTACATTTGCTGACAATACAGCTATTATACCGAGAGACACATGCATCTTTAATGCCACTGATGTCGTTGAGAAATATTTGTATCGATTCAGCAGCTTAACCAAGCTAAATGTGTCAGTGTTGCATAAACACTTCGTCATGATGAGTTTTCAGACGTCTTCCTCAACGATCGGCAATTAAATCCATTTAAAATATACCGAAAAGAACCCATTTAAACTCAGAACCAGAACCGGAACTGGAACCCATATTTTCAATTTTTTGTATACCGATACTCGAGAACCGTTATTCTTGATACCGAAAAGACCGAAAAGAACCTTAACATTGTACCGGTACAGTTTCGGTTCTCAGCGTAACAACTAGAGTGCACAGCGAGCACTTAATTTTGAGAAAGTTATCCTGGCATTTTTTCGGACCCACATTATAATACTACTAAATTACCTGGGTAACTATTTTGGCGGGTAACTATTTGGATAAAATTCTTAATCCATGTCGTTCAAGTCCAACTAAGTGTGGAAATTACACTTTATCTGAAAGTGGAAACGAAGTCGAGTCATATTTCTCGCACTTGCAGCATCATTGTCATACCTCAAAATAATCTATCTATGGAAAATACATCTTTTTGTTTATATTCCAATTCGAAAATATAACCTCTGAACAGTAAGCCAAAGGATCTGTAACGATATCGTCTGTAGGACAACTCAGATATGTCGCTCTTGTTGGATCATGAAAATGAACTAACATATTTCCAGAGAATAAATAGAACACAATATGGCGAATATTTCTGCATCATTAAATCAAAAGTCGTGACAGTCTTAAAGTAAGTGAACGATATGTATTTATATGAAAAGAATTGGGACAATACAAATTGTTTAATGGCATTACACAAGGTTTTCTGAGCTGAAATCGTTAACAAAGATAAAACTTGACAAAGTTTTCGGAGTTGTAGAGCTATCAAAAGATCTTCCTGATGTTCCAACTACCAAAATCGGATGGTCGCTAAAACAGCCGATACAACAAAAATATAATTATAATCAGGTAATACAAACTTGAAAATATTTTATGAAAACAAGCTACGCATGCAATTAAAAATTGATGTGAATCGAATACATCCGTATTTGTGTGTGTCTAGATTGCTTATCCACTGTGTCAGGTCTTAGGCTAAAAATTTCTTTAAATTTTAACGGTTCATACCGGTACGTACCGGTATATCGAAATAAAAATCAAGGTACCAATAAGGAACCGAATACCGAAATAATGTTAGAACCAAAACAGAACCTTTTACCGAAACATAAGTTTCGGTACGTACCAGAACCGGAACCGAAAAACGATTCGGTTTGATTCCCTGATTAGATCACTTTCCTGGACGTAAATACTTGGAAATATATCTGGACAAGTGCCTTACATTCGAAACCCATATCAACGCGCTTGTAAGAGCACTATATGGCAGAGTAAAGAAAGTGGGACGGCTTCTCTCTAGCAGAAACAAACTCTCACTCCAAAATAAAGTGCATATATACAAAGCTACAAAAAGCTGCAAAAATCCCACCTGAGAAAGATCTGTGTCCTACAGTCGAGGTGTCTGCGTAGAGTATCGGGAGCACCCTGGTATATGTGCACAAGACATTTGGAGGTTGACCTCAGAGTGCCCAAGTTAGGTAATGTAAACAATAAACAGGCAGGTGATTACGTTTAGAAACTAAGAAGTCACCCCAACACACTAGCCAGAAGACTTCTGCGCATACGAAGGAAAGCCTCAAAAATCTTTTCCTTATTGAAAACTTACTAACATACAAATATGCTAACTTAGTATATTCAATACACTTTACACCATAAACAAATTTTATATCATCACAAATCTACTCACCCATAAGCAGACCCATAACAGCTGAAATCAAACTAACATAATAATATAAGCTATTAGGATGTCTACACAATCTAACTTAGGTTGCCATTAATTAAGGTGACAGGAAACTTAGAATAAAATTTATATACCCAGCGGTATCACAGAAATCTCTAGAGATTTTGACCTCGGTTGGTTTGCAAAACGCTCGAAAAATCCGTCGGTGTCCCAGAATTACAAGGGATTTCATTTTTTTTTTTTTTTTTATTTATTTATTTAGAGTCGACAAACAAATGCTGTCAACGAAAGTATAAATACGTTACAAAAAAATTTTATGAGCTAAGGAAGCCTATCAAAGAAAATCTAATAAAATTACAAAATAAACTAATAACGACTCCGACACGGTGGGGGTATTTTATTTGCCCGTCCGGCCAGCTATGCCCCTATTCACAGCCGATTGTAGTCAGAGACGTTATTAGAGCTAACAAAAACTTTAATAATATAGAGATCGAGAAAAGGGAGAGAGAGAAAAAACCAAAACCTATAGTTATGTAGGAGCAAAGGAAAAAATAAGATAATATAATAAATTAAACTAAAACAGAGATAGAGAGAGAGAGAGAAAACTATCTAAAAGAAAACTTTAAAAATAAAAAATGTATACGTAAAACTTAAAACTAAATAACCGGAAAATCTCTGACCCGGTGGGGGAGGATTTTTTAGCCAGTCCGGCAAGCTATGCCCCTACTCACAGCTGGGAGTGGTCAGAGATTTCCCCGGAGATAATTATAGAGAGACGTTTTTAGAGAGAAGAGAGAGAGTTCTGTTGAGAGCAGGTGATTGAGATCATTGTAATTCTTACATAAAACCCGAAATCGACTATGCTGGGCATAATCAGTTGTGCATCTAGACAAGATAAAAGGAAAATAGTTTCTAGTTGGCCTAGAAGGAACGGAAAAGTTAAGGCGACCTAAAAGATCAGAAGAGTCTACATCACCGATAATTAGCTTATGAAGAAAAGAAACACCTAAGACTGTTCTACGGTTAGCTAACGAAGGAAGGTCAATAAGCAAAAGTCTGCTGGAGTACGTTGGTAAACGAAGGTTAGGGTCCCAATTTAAGCCACGTAGGGCAAAAAGCAAGAATTGCTTTTGAACTGATTCAATTCGATCGATATACTTTTTATATTGCGGACACCAGACGGACGAGCAGTATTCAAGTACAGGGCGAACTAGAGCAGTATACAGAAGCTTTGTGGTATATGGATCATTAAATTCCTTCGACCAACGTTTAATGAATCCAAGTACACCTTTCGCCCTATTTACAATAGAGGAGATGTGAGGATTAAAACTCAATTTTGGGTCAAAAAGAACTCCAAGATCAACGACTGTAGATATTCGTTCCAAGGGTTCATTGCCAATCGTATAGGTAGCCAGCGAAGGTTTGCAACGATGGAAAGTCATAAACATTGCACTTGGAGCAATTAAGGTGTAATTGATTAATCAAGCACCAGGACTGCAAGGAGTTTAGATCATCTTGCAGTCTGATGGATTTTCTTATTTGAAAATATAGTTAGAACAGAAGCTGTTCCAATTGAAGAATCATCTCTAAAAACAGGGCTGCATCTCTCGCAAACAAATTTCCCTTTTTTTAATTTAGGGGTAATTTGAAGTTCAAGTGATATTTAGTGATTGTGTTATATGTTTTATGATTCATTTTTTAATTATAATTCAAATTTATATATATTCATTTCATATTCTCCAAAAATAAGAAGCGAAATTTAAAAATGTGATCGCGCCACTCATGAAGTATAATTTGCCAGCCCTTTGTCAGCTGGCAGCTAATATGAAAGACTTTGGTTGGTTTTGCGAATTATAATTAAAATGCAAATTTTAATGTTTAAACTAATTAAATAATTTATTAATTTGATGCAACATATCTAGAAAAATAGTGTTGCTTACATTTCCAAAACTAATTTTACTTGTAAAAATTGTTTGGGTGGTGAATTTTGCTAAATCTCATAACAAAACACGTGAGATTATGAAACCAACCATAAGAGATTTCTGTGACACCGAGAATTGGTTTTGGATTGGAATTTGGTTGGAAGAGATTTCTGTGACACCGCTGAAAATGATATTTTGGGTATTAATTGGATATTAAGAATATTAATTTGATACGCAAAAGTATTAATTTGAAACTAAAAAATCAAAGTCAATTCAATGTCAACGAATGCTAGTTCGAATATACGAAAAATAGTCCTCAAATGTGAAACGATGCATACCGATTGTCGCAGCTGTCAGCTCAGCCTATAATTGACGTTTACATTTAGTATTTTGATTTTACTGCAAACACATCGCTACATAGTTAAATGTAAATGGTGATGATAAATTAATGGATTTTAATATGGAGCATAAACTTGTTTCCCCTAGGGAGGTGTCCACACCTGACGATTGCATTTCATTAGGGTAAATAAAATACATTTTGTTAGAGGACAAAATAAAGGAAACATTTTTTAAAACGTTATGTTTTAATTTTAATGGCAGTTTGTAGAGAACTGAATTTATACGATAAACTTAATAAGAAGAAATATTAAATTGATAAAAGCTAGTATCAAAATGATACTAAAAGTTTAAAAATTGAAGTATCAAATTGATAAGACATAGTATCAAGACATGTCCGACTATGTTATACCCGTTACTCATTGGCAGAAATTTTCCTGAGGGGGCAAAGTCATAAAGTATGTAACACTTTTTTAACTCTGCTATTTACATGCAATCTTTATCAAAATTTGAAGGATTATAGATATTGCGAATATAAATGTGTTTTAAATTTGAATTGAAATCACATAAATAAATGGAAAATAAATTTGGTATGTGGAGCGGGAGTGGGCGTAGCAAAAATTTGAAACGAACTTGATCTGCGTACAGATAAAAGAAGTCTACACTTCAAATTTTCTGGCTCTAGCTCTTCTACTCTCTGAGATCTAGGCGTTCATACAGTCAGACGATCGCACGGACTGACAGACAGGGCTATATCGACTCGGCTGTTGATGCTGATCAAGAATATTTAAACTTAACATGGTCTGAAATGATATCATCTGCCTGTTACACACATTTGAACGACTTTGGTATACCCTTTTTACTCTACGAGTAACGGGTATGCAATTTAATACAAAAAAGTGTCAATCTGATACAAGTTAATATCAATTTGATATTCTCGAAATATCATTTTAACACTTTCGAAAGTATAAAATTGATATTTGGAGTATTAAAAAGTTTTTGATACTCAATAGTTTAAATTTGATGACTAAATAGAGTCATTTTAATACAAGAATTTGATAAATTGTAGCATTCCTGGGTATAAGCAAGCTGATTACATTGTACTTACATATCACCATTTGATGTGGCCCACAGTTTGATGTACATATGTTCAAACGTATGTATTGACATATAAGTTATATAACAATGTGTGTGCGTGTGTGAGTGACCAGGATACTACAGACTTTTAACTACATGAGTTCAACCTGTTTTTCAACATCCATAGCTGTTGTGTAAAATATAATTCAAACTTTATTTACCTTTTGTAGATGTGTGGCTCTCGTATATTGTCTATGCGTGGCATGTGCAACATTTTGTGGCCAGGCCAACTAACGATCAAACGTCACGTGTTGGTTGTTTGGGCAGCTCAACTCATGTAAGTTGGCTTTTAAGGCCAATGGATGCAAGGTTAGACATGGTCATGCATATTACAGAGAATATGTCGGAAAACTGGTTTTTTAAATATTTTCCTTTTATTTTTAGTTTTTAAATTTTAAGCATAAAGTTCTAATGAACTAAAGCAGCAACCTGCACTGTCGTGACTGGGGAACAGACAATGCCAAAAAAACAAGAACAACAACTGCCACAAACAATGGAAAACTTTGCCAGGTGGATAACTAAACACACGCTCATTCGCCCTCCCGCTGCCACAGGACCTGGTCTGACATCAACCCAGGAGTCTCAGTCAAGTCATTTGTCTGCTTGTGAATGTGTAGCCGTCGTCTCATCAACTGGCAAAAGACAGACTGCAAAAAAAAAAAAGGGTAAAGTACACATACATCGCTATTTATCAACATATAAGTTATGATGTCAGCATCCCAGCATTATGTGACTGATAAACGCGAGGAAAATGAGCGCCATATGAATATATTTTCTGCTGCCTAAATGAAATGAAAAATCGAGGTGAGAACATTTTGACACGTCAGTTTGCTTTTTTTTTTTTTTCGTTTTGGGCGGAAGGCAGTTCCACCACTTTGAATAATAACTTGGTGGAATAAAAAACGAAAGTTTGCCTGCCATAATAAATTAAATCAGCAAACCCAAGATAGCCAGCAACTTTGACGCAGTTGTAAAAGTTCATGTCAAGGACATGCATGCACTGCAGTATGTGTGTGGCATATGCGCTTCTTGTCGAGGACATGCCTGTGACACTGATGATGACGACGATGGCATCTTGGCCGTTAAGTATGTGCGCCCAAAGCCACAGCCATTGCGTCAACAGAGTCAACTCATCGTCATTCGGCGCCAAGGCTAAAAATTGTCAAATGTAACAAACTCGTATGACTGTTCATTAAAGTGGAGCTGCTAAATTTAATTTTTATTGTATCTAAATGTATAAAAATGGATCGTAGTTGGTTCAAATTCTACAAAATTGGAAACCCTTTGAAAAAGGGAGTATGACCTTTCCTCGGATCATCTGTCAATCCTGGCAACTATTGAGCTGAGTCCCCAAACAACCCAGATCAAGCACAGGATTATCCTTCCAGGATCTGACCTCAAAAGGTTCCCTCTATTTGAAAATGGAGATCCTTTCCACTCAGGATGTAGATGACGCCATAGAGTCCTTATTGACCAAAATCAAAAATGCTGCCAACAACTCTGCACCAGCAAATCCACTCCCCTCATACACAACACGTGGAAATTTGGTTCAGACTCTAGCAGCAGAGGGCCTAATTGCTCTCAAAAAACGCCTGAGAAGGGGATTATATTCGCACCTACGATCCTGCCATAGATCGGATTGCGAATCGTGTCAGAAAGATCCTGGGAAAGATAAAGAAAGATTCTACTCCTAACGAAGACTCCAAATATGCCCTTTGGATACACCACAACCAAAATTTCCCATCAGGAATCCTGACGAATCATGGGCCAAGCATCACCAGTATCGAGCGGAAGCCTTTGCCTGCAACCTGGAGGATAGGTTCCAACCTTACAACACTGCCTCTGTCAATAGAGCTCAACTGGTGCAGGAGTCATTGGAGGTCCCACTGCAAATGGCGCTACCATCTGCTCCAATTACATTTGAGGAGTTTAAAGGAGAAATAAGCTTACTAAAGAACAACAAAGCCCCTGGTGAAGATGAGATGGACAACAGAACAATAAAGCGGCTCCCTCGTAAGGCAATATTGTTCTTGCTACTCAGCTTCAATTCTGCACTCCGTCTCAGCTATTTCCCCAGCGCCTGGAAAAGCGCAAATATTATTATGCTACACAAACCAGTAAAGCCACCAGACGAGCTGAAATCCTATAGACCAATAAGCCTTCTATCAGCCTTTGGCAAATTACTGAAAAGATGCCTTCTGCGAAGAATCTTGGAGACTTCCGCAGTCAAACGGAAGATTCCAAAGTTTCAATTTGGATTTCGACTGAGACAAGGCACACCTGGACAACTTCACAGGCTGGTCAACTTCGTCCTGAAAGGATTTCACGAAAAGGAGTACGTTGTGGCAGCGTACTTAGATATCCAACAGGCATTTGACCGCGTCTGGCATGACGGCCTACTCACTAAGATCAACGGAACGCTCAATCCACAAATCTTCTTAATGGTCAAATCATTCCTCTCTGACAGGATCTTCAGTAGTCCAGGATGGCCTTGCATCCCAGATGAAGAGGACTCGAGCAGGAGTACCTAAAGGCCCAACCCTATTTAGTCTTTTCACCTCGGATATGCCCACATCGCGTGATATACCAATCGAAGACCCTTAGGACCTCCTTATAGCTACGTTTGCTAATGACACTGCTATAATGGCAAGAGGCCCGCGAATTTACAGGGCAACTGATACTTTGCAAGAGTATCTCAGGAGGTTCAAAAACTGGGCGTGCTGTTGGATCATATCTATATGCTATATGCTGAGAAGTGTGCCTGTGTCACGCACACACTCAGAAGAAGAAGTCCTGGTGTCTTCTTGCACGGAGAAGTCCTTCCACACAAGACGCGCCATAGCTATTTAGGAGTATCCATGGATAAGCGACTCACATTCAAACAGCATGCCGCTGATGCAGCTGGCAGACTACGTAGCTAGGCGACGAGAATGATTTGGCTCCTCAATGCCAACTACAAACTGTCTTCATAACAAAAAACAAAGTCCTCATATTGTTTATGAGGTCATCCTAGCTCCGATATGGCGTTACGGTGTACAGGTATATGGCATTGCCGCAAAAACCCACATGACAAAAATCAGTGTTTTTCAGGCCAAATTCCTCAGAAGAATCACAGGGGCTGATTGGGACGTACACGGGACATCGAGCGAGAATGCGGTGTTCCTATGGTTGGCGACGCCCATCAACAATCAGGCTACGCGCCACCTTGATAAAGTAGCGTGCTACCCAAACAACCTTGCCAGACGTCTCCTGCGAAGAAGGAGAATAAGCGGGATCAGGGCAAGAACAAGAAGGAGACTTCAAAGGATCCACCCCACTGACCTTGCTAGTCGAAGGATCTAGGAAAAAAAAAAGAAGTTGGTGGTGTAGATTCGTCTCTCCTTTAAGTTCTCTGAACTAGAACGTACCCGGTCCTGAACCGAACCCCTGAGAACCGGTTCGGTTCGGGGTTTTTGGGGTTCGCTAGCCGAACCAGGTGCCATATATTTTTGACTCCGCCAACCTGAACCCGAACCGGACCACTTTTTCGAAAAAATAGGTTCGGTTCACAAAAATTAAATGGTGTTTTCAAAGACACGTACAGGGAAGTATTGGAAATCTCTTGAGATTTTAGTATAAACGATTGCGCTTTGAACTAAGCTTGAATGACTTTTTATGTAAAAAGGTAACTAGATCATTTGAAAAGATACCATTTGAATGAAATCTTCACTACTTGGAACAGAATGTTATAATACGCTTAACGTGAGCCACTTGATCTACCCGGCAAGCCAAGTTCGGAGCGCTCCAAATTATGTGTCTGAAAAGAGCCGAGCTTAAGAGCGTTTTTGGAGTAAACACATAAATTTGAGGGTATTCGGAGCATATTCAGTGCTATCTAAGGACGGGCTCATAAAAGCACTTATGTTTGAGCATTTTCGGATCTGCACTCTAATATGCGTCTGGAAAGAGCCTTTCAGTAGTCCTTTTAGTGCCTAGAAAAGCAACTTTTATGTGTATTTTATGAGGTTTTTCTTTGCTTCATTGGGAGGGTGAAAGCACTTATATCTGTGTCAGACAAGAGTCAGATTGGACTTAGAAATCTTCAACATTAAGTGCGACCGATTTCATAGAAAAAAACGCTCATTCCGGACTCTTTTTTGTGCACATTATGACGGTGAATGCATAAAAGAGTGTCAGAAAAGTGTCAGAAACCGCACATATTGTTTGCTGGGTAGTTATCGAGCAGACTTGTTTAACTTCAAATATAAGGGTAAACAGTTTAAAGTCGATTTGCAAACGATGTACTCGTATTTACTTACAGACATATTTCCGGACTGCCTTGTATATCGTCGTGTTTCTTGTTATTTTATTCTCACATTTGTAAAAATGTCAAAATCATTAAATCAGGGTATTAACGCAAGCTCGTTTAATGTGTGTAACTAATGTCCAACTACATACACTGGAATAGAGGAAAGCTAAATTCGGTTCTGGAAAAGCTTATGTACCTTCGCACGTCACATATTTTATACATACCCGCTCCAATGGTATAACAAATATTTGTTACAAATATTTATTTTGTTAAATATTTGTTCGAGCAGGAGACGTTTTAAATTATACCTGCATAGCGGAAAAGGAATGCACCTTTGGAGAATGTAATGTGGATGAAGGCTGCTCATGTGAATCAAAAGCATTTCTTGATTTGGACGAAGACCAAGTTAACATTAGCAAAGATCGCACACTATTTAAGAAACTCCGTACTCATACTATCTTAAGCCTATTGCATATAGAAAAATTGAATAAACCAGTGCTAGACTGTGTGACTCGATGGAACTCAACCTACAAAATGTGCGAACGATTACTAACTCTTAAAGATTTTTGCATTCAGAGTTCTTTAAAAGAGCTCCACCTAAAAACATCTGAATGGAACGTAGTTCAAAATATATAAAACTTCTTTAAGGCTGAAAGATTCACAATTACTACCAAGTGATTTTTATTACGCTTGGTTTTCATGTCGAGCAATTGTTCTAAAATCTTCGGCAAAACATTGTTTATTATTATCTAAGTGCCTCGATAAACGTTCTTCTATTATGAGCTCAGTACACAGAAAAAATTAAGATATTTCAATATCGTAATAATCATATCGTAATATCAATATTTGCATATCAAAGTGAAGCTATTTAATATCAATATGAACCTGTAATACCACATTGATACTAAAAATATTATATTGAAATATGAATTGATCAAAGTGATATGAAAAATGCCCTAGTGATATGATTTCAGACATCGAAATTCTGAAAGTAGAAAGAGACACACAGAGTTTCTCAAATCAAAGAGAGGCAGCAATAGTCTATTTCGAAAAAAGCAAAAACAATGCTCATTGCCCTGATGCCGCAAGCGCGAAAACGAGCGCCGCTCGTTTTTTCTTCGCGAACGTTTCGAAGTTGGCGTCGGGTCTGCAGCGAACTTCTAGCTTCTTCTTGCGAATTTCGGAAAGGTAAATAAAAAAAAGCGGTGCCTAAAAAATGTAAACTGTTAAAGTGAATAAAATGTGAATTGCATGTGTGTGTTTTGTTGTACTGTTGTTGTACTTGCAAATTAATAAATTGTAAAAAGGCTATTAGCTTTATTCAGTCGCTAATAGTATGTACGATTATAATACACACACTCATACATACATATTGTGCGTGTTTTTTTTTCTCTTTGAGCTCTCTACGCAGTGGAAGTGCGTGTTTAAATATGTACATATGTATGTATATATATTTTGTGTCCGCGATGCGTTTTTTTTGTTCTGCCCTTGAACGTCAAACAGCACAGAAGCACACAGACATGCATATGCAAACATGCGTACATACAACTGTACATGCAAAATATGCATGCATGTATGTATATGTGTGCTGTTTGACGCTCAAGGGCAGATCAAAAAAGAGCATGCTCAGCCGTTGCTTTCGGCAGATTTCGCACACATGCACAAAAAAACTTATGCGAGTTTAAATATATTAATTTTTTATTTATAAATTTTTATAATTTTACAGTTTAAAATGGAAGATATAAAACTTCTTGAGCTGCTCGAAAAATTTGACATTGACAATTTGGTGTACGAAAAGTTAATTGGTAAGTTTTGTATTGAACTAATTATTCTTCTCAATATATTAGTTTTAAAATTTTTCTAGATTGTGGATTTAACTTCGACCGCCTTAATTACATTTCATCAATATTGGCTGCAGTGTTTCTAGACCCGAGATTTCAAACTTTGTTATTTTCTGAGCAAAAAAATTTGCAAAGCAGCCCATTGTAGACATGCTGAACAAATATCAAATATAAAATCTGTAAATGATGTTATAGATTCCTTAGACAATTGTCCAAGAGAACATACATCGGTAAATGTTATAAAATTTTGGAAAGGTCAAAAAAACGAGGACTTAAAAAATATTGCTGTTCCAGCAGCTCAGGTATCAGTTGAACGAGTCTTTTCAACTTCTAAGTTTGTTCTTTCTGATCTAAGAGCTAGAAGTAGTAGTAGTAGATGAACAGCTCCTAGAAGATATAATGATTATTAACTTAAACTAAGCAGTTCTCAAATGTTGTAAATGTCAGCTAATGAATTTGATAATTTAAATTACTTTATTAAAATAATGAATATTATAAATTGAAACCTTTTTTTTTTTGTTCAAGCGAACCGAAGTTCGAACCAAAACCTTGGGTTCCAGGAACCTTAACACCGGGTTCGAACCCCCGGACCGAACCCTCTGCAAAATTGTAGAGGTTTGCAGCTTTGCTGCAGAGCAATTCGCCGTTTTCATCCGTTGTCTTTGCAAGTGTGCAGATCAAATTACGCCCGTCATGATCCTTTTCGAGTCCTGTGCGATAACTATAACGACCTTTACCACATATTGTCGTTTCATTGCTCCCACTGTATCAATTCCTGTAATCTTTTAGCTTTATTGTCCGTACCGAATTTGTAAATCTACGGCGCCGGCCAATCGGTGCAGTAGATATGTAGCTTCACGTTTATCCATACACAAACAAGCAGACAATTGCTTGTCTTCAAATGCAGAAATTAGCTGATGGACCACTTCCTAAAAAATTAGATTCGTGTTCAGCACACGAAAATCTTCTAGAATCAACACCAACCCTTTAATATACTGAACCTTGTTGCATAGTGTACTAAGAGAGTATATTTTAATATATTTAAACATAAATTCGTATTAAATTGGCATTTTCTTACTTTATCTTACCTTTTCAAAAGAGCAATTTTTGTGCCAAGCAATTACACAAACTCTTCTTTTTTTCTCTTTGTGCGTTACTGGCATACATTATTCATGGCCCGGCTACAAATTAAAAGCGTTTCCTCCTCAACTGGGCCAAAGGCAACTAAAAATATTTGAAGAACATTTTGGCAGCCCTGTAATCTGCCGCATTTTTGGCCACTAATTTTGCCTTGAGACGACAACAAACGCCTACAACAAGCAATTGAACTTGCGCCACATTCAAATAACGTAAATTATGCAAAAACAAAACGTAAAAACCGAGAGAAAACTTTCAAAAATTCACTTTAATTTATAATTTATATCAGTTGAAAGCTTTTGATGCTCAAAAAAAAAAGCAGTTTTGATTGTGGTAATTAGCAAATTACAGCTTACAAATTGGGTTAAGCTCCGACTGAGTAAGGGGGAGGTGGGGGGCAAAGTACTTTTAGCATTGTCAACAACAATTTGTGGCAGCCGTAAAATGTGCTGAAAAGGGTAACCAATTTGCTTTCGCACAATGAAATTGCCCATGAGGCAATATATGCATATATGTATGTGTATAGGTATGTATGTGGTAGTTTTTCTCCATTTTTTCTGGCTTTTATTATGGTCACTTTATTTTTTTTCAGGTAAAACCTAAGCTTAGCAAACATTTTTTTTTTTTTTGGTCCGGTAGAGGAAAATGTGTTAGTATGCTCAACGCGGCTCTCGCTCGCATCAAAATGTCCTTTTACCACACAGCCACACACACACACATGCGTGTGTATGTGAAATATTCAGACGTGATGTAAATTTCTATTGAATGCTGAATGGACACAAAAAATATTTTCAATGGTTCTTGTACCTCAGACTTGTAGGTGAAAGCAGCTCTACAAAATTACTAACTATCCAATGGGTGAATGAAAATATGTATATATCTTTTTTAGAATAATAATCAGTCATAACAGTCATAACAATGGGATAGAAAATTTATGCCCAGCTAGCATATGCACAATTTGAGTACAATTTGTCAGGCTGGAAATGAAATTACCAAAGACTTGAGCCAAAGAAAATCAAAGAAACACTTCAAAATTGTGTTGAATATTGAAATAATTTTTATTGATTTAAAAATTGTTTCTGTTTTAATTTTTAAACCATAAGAAAACAAAACGCTCAACAAAAATCTTAAACAACATAAATTTTCAATGCAAAAAAAAAAAGCTTATGCTGCAACAATAAATAATCCATATGAAGCTAATGCCAAAAGACGCCATAGAACTTTGCTTGTTTATGTTTTTTCTTACCTTCGATAGATAAATAAATATGACAACAAAATGCTCTATGCAGAAGATAAACCGCACTCCAAACTTGGCATATTTGCATACACAAAAAAAAAGAGTAAATGTGCTTTCTGCTCTGACACCAAAAACCGTAACATAAACACGGCACAGTATAAAACCAGCAGGTACAGTGCAAATAGAGAAAACAACAACAACAAAAAAAAATACTAAGTCAAAATGCTGTCAATGGCAAAAACTGGTGCGGTGTGTACGCATATATATATGTACATATTTTATTTAACATATTTTACTAGCATATAATTACAATGCAAAGCCACAACAACATCATCATCAGCAGCAGCAGCAGGTCCTGAATGCTGCAAGCAGCCCACATGCATTTTAGCATTAACCACAAAACAGAAATTTCAGATGCAACTCCCCAGATACCCAGTGCAAAATTATATATATATTTTATATGCTTTACCAATCTCATATACCCCGCGTCAATTGCAATTGCAATCAAAAATGGAAAATCCTGGTCTTAAAACCCCAGCTGCAATATTTACATGGCTCGACTGGGCCATATTTTGTATTATTGTAAATGTTTTACATGCCAAATTATGCAAAAATACCAAACACAATACATATTCAAATATTTGTACCAAATTCTATAAACAACAACCATGCCAAAGCGGCTTCATGCAAATTGTTCACCCCTTACAGAAGTGTGGGAGGTGGATGGATGATGACACCAGGCCAGCAGCTGCAATCGATTTCGAATTTTGTATTCCTGCCTGTCAAACACACAATAATGACATGTCACGCTGTTGTTTTCATTTTTGGCGATTCATTTAGCTTGTGTGTGTGTTTGAAAATATTTCTCATTCAGTTTTTTGATCTGTACAAGGTCAAACGATTATTCTGTTGGTGTTTGCATTTCTAATGGGGGCTTTAGCCTGTCCGAACAAAAGTCATTTAAATTGAATTTATAATTATGATGGATTCAACTGCTGGATTGATTTTTGAACAAAATTGGGCATTTTTGGGAAAGGAAATGATCAGCTCAATGGTCTGTCAAATGGGACTGGTAAAAGCTATAGGTACCAACTATCAACTGGTACCAAATTTAGTTAAAGATCAAGCTTATTTTCAATTTAGACACTCCCACTGCCTCCCCTGAAATTGCATTCAAAGTTTGTAAGCAGATTACTTTTACTTTCGCTATTGATTGACAAACTTTAATTATAAACAGTGGACCGAGCGTGAAGTTATAAGCATAACAAAATTCAGTGCCGCTAAGCAAACGGCAGAGGAAGGAAACGTTGCGCCTGAGAGCATTCAATCTGTAAGAACTGCGAGGGTTTATACTAGAAAAGCCCAAGGCCTCTGCGCACAGTGCGGGCATAGGCACTTACACAGATAGCGCATAGCCAGTGTTCCCAATTTAGCTTTTTTCCCTCCAAATCTAACTATTTTGTTAGGTCGATAGTCGGAAACCTTTCAGTTTTGGCGGAACCTGCAATTCTAGCTAATTTGACAAAACTACTTGCCATTTCGGAACTGCAAAAATTCTTAGAAAACATACTGAAATTTAAGTTTTTTGAAAACTATACGCAGTGGAAAAAAACCGAGAACATTTGACTCACGATGAGCACAAACGTTACCAAAAACACTGCATGAACGGTTTTTCTCATTTGTTGTACTATGTTCTCACTTCAAGAACCATTTTCTGAGATCGCAAAAACTCAAGTTGAGTTGAGATTGTTACGTTTTTAAGTACATGATTTGATTTGCTGTTGTTCCGTTTTTAAAAGCATTCAGGTGTGATCGGATTGCCCACATTTGGGAGGAATGGGGGAACTCTAATCTATACCTCTTTGGATTGAAAGGTAAGGGTGGCAAAGCAGGCGCCTTGAGTTAATGCTGCCTCCACACATATATTCCCGTAGGAGCAGAGACATCGCTGTTCAACAAATTTAAACGACCGACTCCGCCTGACTCGTTTCATTTAAGTTTTTCAGAAAAACAAAAAATTTTTCGGACTTGACTGGGAATTGAACCCGGTACCTTCTGAACAGCACATTCAGCCGTTGCACACTTTTGAAGATTCACATCTAGAGGGCTACTTATATTGGGTAGAGCAGACAAGAAGTGGAGTTGAAAAAAAAACCAGAGAGAGATCAAAAAATGAGCCAACTCGCTCTCTCTCTCGCTCTCTCTCTGCCGAAACCCGGTTTTAGTGTTGTATAAAGCAAAGATTATCCGACTGAGAAAAACTTTACTTATTCCAGCAACATTTGGAATATTTGTTGTCAAGAATTTTGACTTTTATTCTTATTTTTAGTTGAAAGCAATTTATTGTCTAAGCTGCTTTTTACCCTCTAACCCCCGTACCAACAGCATTTATCAAAAATCGACATGAAGTTTTGACATTAAATAATAACTTTCTTTGAAGATCTCATATTATTTAGACTTATTTTCGATCTCTATCAATCGGGATTGGTACAAGATCCGATTTTCAAGACATTTGGTTAAAACACTTTGAAAATAAAAGAGTCGAAGATAAACGAAAATTTGAAGATAAAAGCCAAATAACACAATAAGTCTAGCAAGACAATTTAAGACTTTATTAAATTCTAATGATACACCCATCGCAAATAGATCGATCAGCTACAATATCTAAAACGAACACATTGCCTTACCTTCCACAACCTTACTTTCCTTGGTTCTTGCCAGAAAATGCAATAGACTCCTCGTTACGAACACACAGCAAACAAATAACACCATTTTACATATACCGACAACACTTTAATAGAATTAAAAACAAATATAAGACACATTCATTTATTTACACAGACGGTTCTCAATTACTACACTGCCATTACTACAGAAACACACACTTTAAAGTATGGTAATCTACCATTCTATTCTTCAGTATTTTCATCTGAAATGATTGCTATTTTAGATGCTGTTAGACTGACTTAAAACTTAAAAGGATCGTTTGTAATATGCTCTGATTTTCTATCTGCTTTAGATTCCATATCTAATATTAACAATTCAGACAGTTATCCTTCCCTTATTAAATCACTATTGATCACTCTCTTACCTAGAGTGAGGTTAATATGGATCCCTGGTCAATTCCGGTGCAAATTCAGAGAAATGAGCTAGCTGACCATATGGGCGAAGCTTCAGCTCATATGCCTTTAATTAGTACATCAAATACCAACAAGAAGGACATTAACAATTATTTGAAAAAAATTCAACTCATTCGTCAACAAGACAGCTACATTTCCCAGTGTAGTAATTGGTACAAAAACCTAAACCAGAACATTATCCATATTAACGATTAACTTAACATTAGCTCACAAAACCAAATAACCCGGTTTGATCAAATCAAAATCATTCGCCTACGATTAGGACACACTAGATTAACTCATCAAAACTACTTTAACCACAACATTTCCGCAATTATCTTTGTAATCTTTGTCAATTAAATAGTATCCTTAATATACAACACATACTTAAATCCTGCCCAAGCTTAAATAACATCAAAATATAAATTTTTGAGCAAGATAACCCAATAGATATTCTAGCAAATCCAAATGAAGAAAGCATTAACAAAATTGTCAAATTCTTACGAAAATCGCAGTTATATAATGAAATTTAAATAAAATAATTTGTAACAAAACACGAAAATGTAAATACTACCTTACTTATGTAAGTACGCATAATATATTTAATAACCTAATTATAAGAATATTTTGTAATCAAGAATATGTATTACCCTTAATCAGGGCTTAATCCCGAAACGAATTTCGGTTCCGGTACCGGTTCCGGTACGTACCGAAATGGATGTTTCGGTTAAAGGTTCTATTTCGGTTTTCAATTAATTTCGGTTTTCGGTTTCGATACGGTATCCGGATTTTTATTTCGGGATACCGGTACGTACCGGTACAAGTACTATTTATTATTAATACTGGAAAAATTAAACTCTGAGATAAATCTAAATCATTTTATTCCTGTCTAATAAAACGAATCAGAATTCAACACAAAATGAATGTTTTGACATTTAAAGTAAAATTATATAGACTATTTCATATTTCGTATTTTTTTACGTAGTTAACAAATAACAACTTATGATTACATTATTATAATATAATTATATACTCATATATACTATATTTAATATTATTAGTTTTCGAATTTAACTTTGAATTTTATACGTTCTGCATTCTTAAGATTTGCTCGCAGTAATATAATTGAATTCAATGTGGTTGAGCCCATACAACTTTTAAGCGGATTCATTATAAATTACGCCAGAGAATAGGCGTTCCACGCTAACCTTTCTTACTGGAACAGAAAGCACGACTTTTGAAATCTCAAACAATTCTGGGAACTTTTTGGAGGATTTTGACCACCAGCTAACAATGTTTACATGGTTTCGAACACGTTTAAGTGCGAGAAAAGTCTTAATGGAATCCACAATACACAATTGAAATGTTTTTATCACCAAGTTTCTTTTCCTGCTACATCATATATGCCTTAACTTTGTCGGCGCTTTCAGATGAACTAGTATTAGAACTGCATTCATCATTAAGCAGTGATTGATCAGCAACCGACGAAATTTGTGCATAAATATTTTGTAAAAGATTGATACAAGTATTTTTTTGCTAAGTACTTAGCGTTACGTTATATCCAGGGTCCAAAAATATGCCAAATAAAAAAGCACTGTTTCAAAAAAGGATTTCCCTCGATTTTCTATGAACAAACTTGACGAATTTTTGGATATTTCCAATTTGCTGTGTATCCAAATGGAATAAAATTCACCCAAAACAATATTTTCGGCTTGAAGTTTAGTTGTGGCAAAACTGGAGCAAATGTTGAATATGTCTTCCGCCAGCAAATATTTTCACATCCTGTAGGTTGATCTCCAACGCGAGACCAAAACTACGATGCGCTGTAGAAAGGCGAAAAAAAACCGAAACTGTACCGGTTCCAACGTTTCGGTTCCATTAATAACGGTAAACGGTTTTCGGTTCTCAAAAAAATATTTGTATGGGTTCCGGTTCCGGTATTAAGCCCTGCCCTTAATATTTTTAGCTAAAGGTCCTGGCAGCCATTGCTTATCTTAAAGTTTAAACTTTATGATTAGTTTATATAAATAAATAAATAAACAATCAGTCTTCGGAAATTTTGTTTTTTTATTTTAAGCTTGATATGCTATCATCCCTTACAGAGACTTACAATAAGTTTTCAAATCTTAAAATATAAATGTCCTTCGGTTTAAGAAGGATGGTTGTTTGGACGGCCCTTACATTGGTTGGGCTCAGGCTGGTTTTTTGGGACTGTTATACAACAATACCTTTAGCTCTAAGCTGAATGGAGTGCGGGAGTTCATTAGCCAGTGTAGTTAACTTGCTTTAAGTTTCGTGTGAGTCTTCTTCGCGTTGATCAGCCTCCTCCAAGTTAGCCTTCTGTCTAGATGCATTCCAAGGTAAGTAACATTTTTGTCGTGCGGAGTTGGAATATTGTTGAGCTTCAATGTCGGGCAGTCCTTAGTATTTAGGGTGACTTTAATTCGCCAGTTTGCCGGCCAGACTTCTGCTTGTTCCAGAAGATATTGTAAAGTCTGCGAAGGTAGATCGGCCGTATACAGAACGTAAAGGGTGGAGACAAGTACGCTTGCATGAGATCAAACTCTTCTGAGGTGAAATCGTTAGATCGTACAGATAACCTTCGATTTGTTAGATAAGACCCAAGCAACGCGTGAATGTTTTGGGGTAGTAGAGTATTTATTTTATATTTAAGGCCATCTTTGTCGGATGCTTGGGCGATATCCAGAAATACCGTGTTTTTCTCTAAAACCAAATTGTTGGGATGGTATTAAGTTGCAATTTTCCAGAAATTATGAAATTTGAAGCAATAGCAGGTTCTCAAAAAGTTTAGTTAAACAGGACAGGCGGCTGATTGGTCTATATAACTATGCCTGAGTTTTGTCTTTTCCAGGTTTTGGAATCAAAATGATGACAGACTTCTTCCATCTTTGGGGAAAATGGCCGTATGATGCTGTTATACAATATATACGTAATACGTAATATACAATGTGGAAGTTGAATGATCATTTATGGTGTGACTAGGTCGTGATCGTTAGCGGATTTTGTGAAGGTAGATGAGTGAAATGATTTACGCTGGTCTTGGTTGGAAAAGGGTTTGAAGATGTGTTGCAAATATGATTGCCCTTTCTTCATCGTTCCGACCCCATGAGCCAGTATGATCTCTGATTGGTGTTGTTGTCGACTTAAGTTGCGTTGTGAAACGATTTGGAGAACTTAACTTGAAGGAACCCAAAAACGCCCTTCTTGGTTAATCCTGTTCTTATAATTTCAAATAGAAGTGCCTCCCTTCTGTTCGTTATCCACCCTCAAGTGCTCCTTTAAAGCAGCCTTTAAATGCTTGCCCCTTTTGAAAAACCTCAAAGAACATAATCCCTTAGTATGGGAGACCTTAACATTTGTTGATTTCAATAAAAATGCAATTTATAAACATAAGTCTACCTGCCGGAATTACAATGGAATGAGGCATACGTCTCCCTCGAATCCCTTAAGCACCGCTTCCCATTTAAAAGCCGCCAAGTTATGTAAATGTCCCATGTACCACAGTGTGCACCCAAAAGGTATGACACCAGCGCCTGCTTATATGCCTCTCAGTCATAAAAACACACTTTTATTGCTCATTTGACAATATGGGGAACGCTGGCGCATACCAGCGCTCTGCTTGCTGTCGGTAAATCTAAATAATTTGACAATTTTGTGCTGATTTTATGACACGCAACAAAAGGCAGACATTAAAAACCGCCAAAAAATGTTTCCAAGGCCTGCAGGTTGACGTACTTGTCGATAAGGTTCTGATTAAATTTCGCTCCCTCATGGTTCGCTGAGGTAAGGGAAAAAAAGTTGCTGGCATAAATTTCAAGTGCATCAAGAAATGGAAATTTTGCTTAATTAAGCTGCAGCCTCCAAGGTGAAGGTAAGTAAGTAGGAGCAAAAAAAAAAAAAAATCTCAAGCGTTTCAAAAAAACTTTTTCGCTCAAAAGTTATGCAATTTTAGGTAGGCAGCAGGCGAGAGCTGCGAAGGGAAACTAAATGTGGTTAAGTTTATGCGAATTGCTGCGGGTAGCTGGGAGGCAAAAAAAAAACTTAAATTTCTGTCAACTAGCTGCCAGGCAAATTGGCCCAAGACCCATAGGGGAATCGCTATTATTCATGGGAGTGGAAATGAGGGCCAGAAGTGGAGACTTTTTAATTGTAAGTTATTTTTTTATCCTAAAAGTTAAGCAAAATGGATAATTTTGATGGTGTAATTTTTAATTAATAAAAAGAATATTGAAATCAGAATTTTTTATCTCTTATTAAGTGGAAGAAATGCTTTTCGTTTTGAAATTTTCGTATTATTACAATATTCTGTGAGAAGACCAGAACCTTGATTGAGGTTTTTGGAAGAAACAATATGCCAATTAGTAAACAATTTTGTATTAGAAAACACACAAGAACATATAAGCAGCAGGTGAATTGGACATGTGGGTTACACAATACTCAGAACTTAATAATCAGTACTCGGAACTCAGTACTTGATTCTTAATACTCTATAGTATAGAGTCTATACTCAGTTCTCGATACTCAGTACTCGTTATTTAGAATTCAATGCTGGATTCTCTGTATTCGATACTCAATACTTTATACCAGGCATGCCCAAAAGCAGCAAACGACTGAGCACTCACCAATACTCACAAAGATAAGCACCAATACCAATAATGAAATTGTTGTTGGTCAGTTTGCTTGCGCTCGCAAACACCAATCAAAGAAGAGAACAAAACCGGTTTTTGTTCTACGCGTCGCATTCACACGAAATCGTTAGCATGTGTGTCGTTTCGTATGCCTCGCGCCCTGCATGTGTACGATCATTGATTTCCTATGTTCCGTGCAATTACAATAACAAAACGTACCCAAAGTGCATAGGGCTGGGCATCGCTGCTTTATACGTAGTTATCGATACCAAGTACTCCATACTTACCACTCGTGCTCAGAACTCTGTACTCGACACTCAGAACTAAATACACAGAACTCGATACTCAGTACTCGTCAGTCAGTATACGATACTCAATACTCCCTACTCAGTACTTGATACTCAGAACTCGATGCTCAGTTGTCGATACTAAATACTCAATACTTAGCACTCGCACTCAGAACTCGATACTCAGAACTGAATTCTGACATGCAGAATTCAATATTCAGTACTCAATATTCTGTAGTCGATACTCATATACTTGGAACTTGGAATACTCACAATCTTCCAGCTGCTATGGTAAATGAAAAATACGGCTGACTTTGCAAAGACGAAGTGCTACAAGAATAGTAGGTCTGCTGTTTACTCGCGAAATAGTCATATCGATATCAGAGCGTTGCCACCTCGCACTACGTTCCACCCGATAGTCAATAGATGAGTGCTTATTTCAAGTGTGCAAAATATATCGAAATCATATTTTTCGTGACCAGCTATGGCTAAACTAACAAGTGTGTGTCGCGAAAGAAAAGGCAAGTTTTACCACACCTTTTGATCCAAAGTAGGTTCCATATGTGCTAGCATCATATATATATAAAAATCTCGTGTCACCTGTTAGTTAGCAAACTCCTTCAGATCGACTTGACCGATCTTAGGAAAATTTTTTTTATATATATTTGGCAGGTGTAGAATAGGTTTTTATGATTTGGGTGTCCGTCTGCAGAACATTCTTTTGAATTGACGACGCAGCAGGATGCTCATCTGTGTCACTTTGTGTTTTATTATTGTGAATATCGTTATCCGTATCGGAATATCGTTTTTTATCAATCTTTTCAATATGGCCTATCTGTGTGTGTGTACCGTCGAACGATTGCAGCAACACATATGCGAAAAGTTAGGACAGCAGGAACAGATCAACAATTACATGAAATAAATGAAACTACGCGTGTCAGAATGTCGCAACTTCGTTCTTCTCAATCACAAGAGGCACGAGCTTTCTGAAGTCAACAACAACAATTGGAGCAGAGACAAGCGCGCCAGACAGATGTTTACACACACAGAACAATTGACCGACAACGCCAACAAGTAGTAGTAGTAGTAGTAGTAGAGTTCTTCTTTATTTAAATTTATAAAACAGATAATACATAGAGGATAGCTTAGATTCTAAATTTACAGCTAAACAAGAAGATTTTTTTGTATATAAAATACTAAAATAAATAAATCGACATGGTATGAAACCGTCAGTCGATCACTGCCTTCCAAATTCTTCGCTATTCAGTCTAATACAGGTGTATTCATTCTCGGGTCTTCCCCAGATACCAGGTCGTGCAACTGCATAACGCTAGATTCGGTTGGCCGTGTTACTCTGTTTTAAAAGTCCCCTTGCAATATTTGTTTTCGATATTTAGTTGCCTGACTTATAAAGTTATATAGGATCCTCCAATTTGATCCATTTAATAGCTGGTGAACTTCGTGCAGATGTAGTTTTGCCTTACCAAAAGTGTAGAATTCTGTATTCACTCAAGATTGGGCAGTTTCCAATAAAATGGATAGTGTTTTCCTGTTCGTTCCAATTGCAAAGAGAACATGCTGTGTTGCTGCTTGCTATGTTGAGTTTGAGCAATTCACCTCTGGCCATAAAAGTTTTGCGAATTTGCTCCACTGAAAACGCGTGGTTGAAATAATTTTCTGTGTTCCGGTAAACATATTCATTTGGAATTGCTTTTTAGAAACCATAGCTTCTGGTACAAAATGGCTGATGATGAGTAATGTGGGCCAGCACTAAGTGATTCAATTTAGTTGTGGTCGAATCTCTTTTTTTGAGCGGATGAGGGGACTTCTTTGTCCCCGGAAGTCGTGCACGACTTACTTGGACTTGGATCTTTACTGTAAGTAAGGGTTTACCAAACACTGTCGAGCCCTAGGATACTCGATTCTGGATACTCCGTACTCAATTGTCGATTCTCGGTACTATAATCGGAACTTAGTACTCGATAGTCAGTACTCCATATGCAGTACTTGATACTCAGCACGCTATACTTAGTACTCAATACTCAGTATTCCATACGCAGAACTCCATACTTAGTACTCTAAAATCAGTACTCAGTATTGTATGCAAAGGCAAATGGCAAAGCGGCTGACTTTGCAAAGACAAAGGCGTACCCAAAAGAATCTGTCGCAAAGACAAAGTTTATCCAGTTTTACTTCCCCAGACGAGCCGCACGTAAAAGAGCTTCGCTCTAAGACTACGCAATTGATGATTGGTCCTTTTGGTACTTTAAGATTTTGTGCATTTTCATGACTTAAATTTAAATTTTTTTTTGCAATATCAATAATAAATACCCAAAGCCAAACTAAATTTGAAAAATGCTTAGAATAAATCAAAAAAAATGTGAAAACATTTTTCTCCGCTGCTGGCCCTGAAATTCGTTTGTTCCCGTTGTACTTACGCTACTTGTATTTGGTTGAAAATTGCTAATAAATTGCATAGAAATGTGGCGCCCAGGCGCAAAAACAATTTCAATGCATTTCAAGCAGGAAGATGCATGTTGAAGTCGTTTGCCTTTGCTCCTTTGGCCTGTGTAACAGGTGCAGGTTGCAGTTCCTGCTCCTGCTGCTGCTCCGGCTGCCACAACTCAATTTATTTCAACATGTACTTTTGAAACAATGAATTTCACTTTAGTTGCTAATGGATTTCGTATACGAAAGTGGAGCAGTCAGCAGACTTCACATTGTTTGTCTGAGTGTCTTGCATTTTTCCGTTTCCTTGCTTTTTTTTGTCTTGGCTTGGCTTGGTTTGACACGCACCCATACAATGACAAATTAAAGTTGACGCTCTCATGAAGACAAATGGTTAGTTGAAGCACTGCAACTACATCTACATAATCATGCAAATGACCCAACATCTAAGGCACAGAGTCTGGCTTGAATTGCAATTAAAAATGCACCCAAAAATTCAGCTGCAGGCCACAGAGACAACACAGCACCAGCACTGCACAGCACAGGGCACTTAATTAATTTTCCTTTTAAATTACATTTGCCTGGTGCACACTTGGATCAACATTGTGCCATTTCCTTGCTCATTTACTGCCTGCTGCCGAGAAGCAATTCAATTCATTGTTGACTCGCAAAAAGTAAATTTTCCAATTGCTGACACACCAAAGTTTTCCTCCCCTCCCATGCAAATACTCTAAGCCATTTTGAGGGCTTTGGAGCAAAAGTTGCCCGGCTGTCGAGTGTCATTGCTTCATGGAGACTTTATGCTGTGTTTATAGTTTCCATGTTATTTGTGCCTGTGATGGCCAAAGCCCATAATAAAAGTTCCTACATTCTTGTTGTGTGTGTGTGAGTGTCCATTTTGTGCGTTGTCCTTGTACTGGGTATTTGCATTAACAAGTGTCTTTGATTTAGGTTAACAATACGGTTTAACATGAGTGTGAAGTTTCTGGTACAGAGCAAGCAATTGAGTTTTAAGTGAAAATTGATAGGTACAAAATAATTGATATCGTTCCAGAAAAGGGTTCAAAATCGAAAGGACTTTTAGGTAGAAATTTTTAGTCAAAGTTTTTGCTTTAAGCTGGCTCAAGGTCAATGATTAATTATAAATCAATACAATCAACACAATTCAACAGAGATAACTTACAACATTTTGGAATAGCAATGGTAGGAATCTGGGAACAGCCAAAAATAAGCAGCTTTAACTCATAACAAAATTGGTAATTTCATGTTGAAATTTTCATAACTGAAATTTCAGACTGGATTTTCACAAAAGGTGAAATTCTGAAGTTTTCATTCAGCAAAATTGGGCAAATAAATAGAGATATTTTCAAGTGTTTGAAGTGTGAAAGCAACAAGTCTGCTGATGAGTGAATTATGGTCAATTTCGAAACAGCGTTGTCCAGACATACCATTGCTATTCCAAAATGTTGTGGGTTATATCTGTTGAATTGTGTTGCTTTTATTGAACTATAATTAATCATTGACCTTAAGCCAGCTTAAAGCAAAAGCTTTGACTGAAATCAAAACAGGTCACTCAAACCATTATATCTAGGGATCGAATTTATCTTGATCTTGATGGACTTTATGCTTAACTAGCTAAATTCGCTTCGACTTTGTCCGCTTTGTTTTTAGTAATTGTGTTGTTTATCCTGTAGTTTCGAATTCACTGACAAAAATAAATCAAAATCTGACAAGTAAATGCAGTGGCTGTACACATGTTGAGTTTATAAAATTTATAACAAAAATTTCGAAATGCAAATTTCTGTTGAAGCTTCAATTAGCCATGCAAAATTACAAATAAAATCGGTGCGGGGAATTCGAAACCGCTTCGTTAAACCAATGACAAAGTAGATTTAACATAGAAGCACAATTTGAAATCGAATAAAAGCAAATTCACACACACATATATGCGCGTCTGTGTAGTTGATTTTTGACGTGTCGCGTACGTACATCTCGGCATCATTTAAAAAAAAAGGTAGTGGCGCTTTGTCCGACCAAAATTTAGAAAAACGTGTAAGCCTAAAAGCAGACCACACTGATGCTAAATAATAGAATCTAGAGTAGAAGTAAAAAAACCAAAAAAAGTAGAAATAAACAAACAAAACCATTGCAGTAACTTAAAGAGTGAAAATAGCATGAAGAAACATATGGATGAAGGTGTTTTAATTAAATAAAGTTTAAATTATAAAATTAAATAAAAATACTAAAGTTTATATCGATAAGTATTAGTGCTCATCAGAGGTGTTTCGCAAATAACTCGATAGTTAGTGACAGCGGGATGGCAATTTCATGTGCCATAGATTTCCGGCTTAAGGTTAGGTGGCTTTGGCCAAATTCCGCATCCGTCTCTTCTATTTGAACAGTCAGTGCGAACACATCATCGTCCAGCAGCTCCAGAACACAAAACGAGTGAAACGTGGAACAAAAGTCTTTGTGCAATTTTCTTGTTGCTATACAAATAGCCAAAGCTTCTTAAAATCAGTGTAATTGCATACTCCAAAGAGAAACTATTAAAACGAAGCATAAGAAGAAAGGCGACGGAGTAATTTTTATATTTTTTTTGTGTTCGATCGGCACTTGGAGTTCACCGATATATATATAAAAAGTGCCAATCCCCGAATATAAAAGGGTAAATTTCCACCATCGAGTTCGCTGTGGTTTAGCAGCAGACTCTCATGTTGTGCTCTCGCATTTTTTTTGTAGGGAGTGGCCCCTGGGGTGAGCGCAGCTGACCTGCCCCAACGTCCAGGTGACGCCTCGATGGTGATCAGCCATACGACCAAACGAAAAAGCTCCAGATCAAGCTTTTAATCCCAGCCCCATTGAGAAGTGCAAAGGCAAGCTCCGGCCACTTCGTTTTCGTTCTGATCTCCACGCTGTTTCAGTTTATCAGACGCGATTGCCTGGAGCGCACAACAACAGGGTGGATGGCCTGTCCAAAAAAGTGTCCGAAGTCTCGCGAGTAGCGAAGCCGAAATGCAGCAGAATTATTAATAGAATTTTTGTTTGTTTTTGTTTGCTAATTTTATGTGTTCGAAAAGAATTAGAATTGAGGCATATGTGAAAATGGAAGTGAAGTGGAGATAAGAATCTTGCGATCAATTTTGTTTGTTCAAATGCGGCAGCCCTTCCAACAACAATCAAGTGACAAACATATAGCAAAGCGAGCCAAAGCAAAATCAAAACGCAAGAGGAAAATGCATGCCAACCTGAAAAAAGATTTAAAATTCGGATCGAGAATGACGGGCGAGCTAGCCAATATGAGTTGTGAACATTAATTAATCTAATCCTAAACCTTTAAGCTACGTTCCAGTGCCTCCAGCGAAAGTACTTTCGGCGTGGGAATTGGATAGTGGTAAGTGTGTTAAGCTTTTTATGGCTTTTTTCAGCTATTTGTTTTGTTTCCCATTTGCCTCGATTTGCCTGTCCCAACCACTGATAAGCAAACGCATTGCCTAAGCAGCGATCGACTGCTGATCTAGTCATGGATATAAACCCATAACTAAAATGAAAATAAATGTGTTTGTGGTTGGCGAAATCACTATTATTGATTTGGCATTGCTGGTCCGTTATTAAATTTTGTACTTTTTGCTTCCAAATATCGTTGAAAAGAAACCACTAGTATAAAGAAGAAGTATGATTAACTACTTAAACTCTGTTTGCCTTACACTGAGAGAAACTTCCATATCACATTCTTAAGCATTTGAAACTATTACATATTCTTGCCTAATAATATCTACAAATAATACCATTGAAGTTCTATAACTTTATTATTTACATAGGCCAGTTTATCTACATGCTGAGCTAAATTATTTACATACACTATCTACATTAATTTACTTATATTATCTACATTTTACATAGCATTCATATAGCATCAGCATATTCTTTTTATAGCAATTTTTGAATATTTCGCTGGATAAAAATAAAGTTTGCGGTTTGAGCGTATAATCATGAAAGTAGAAAATAGGTTACATATCGTTAAAATTGTGAATAAATATTAGAACCTTGGAGATGAACTAAAGTGTCGATTTTTGGAAGCCATGCCTCGTCCTATTAAACCAATGTGCTGATCGTTTCTGGATAATAAAGGGGTCGTTCTTTTTCACATTATGCAACTTGACGACCATGGTTGGGTGGGGATAGCGAGCGACGCAAAACACCTAAACGCGCTAGCCAACACATCCGGAGATGTCATCCAGTTTTGGTTTTCTTCGCCTTATTCGAGACTCTCAGAACTTTCCCTCCAACTTTCTCTGGCTATCTAGCAATCTCCTTCTCTCGTTCTATATTTCTCTTTCTCTATATCTTCCTCGAATTTGGCTCTCCATTTCTCTCTCTTTCCCTGTTCTTTGTGTAACAATCGTTGAAAGGAGGTCGATCTTCTGATCTGCCGCTGAAACTGAACCAGTAGCACGCGAATCAAAATTAAAATTCAGCCTAAACAAGAGCTCGTAGAGAGCAGCGGTTTTCTCCTGTCGCACCCCCCCGTTGCCGACCAGAACAAGCCGGAAGCTAGCGCGTGCTCCGTGATCGCTCCTACACCCACATCTGCTCTACAACATTGCCGCGTATACCCGTGTACGTTGCATGCTACAAAAACTATTAGAATTAAGTCGATTTGTTTATTTTTTTGTATGCGCCATTTATTTTGTATGCATTTCTGAAGCTGAAATTGATCTATTTTTAAAACGGAAGAGTGACTTAAGTTAAGGTTTTCACCATATTGCAATGGCTAATAAATTGTTTAAATATTCCTTTAATAAATAACATACCGCACAAGGATCAGAGCTTCAACCGAATTACCAGTTCTTCAACCTTTTACTCCAAAGTACATTGCGTCGTAAAGTATCTGCATTACAACAGCGCATACTATATGTATCGTTTAGTGGGCGGCCCATCCTCTCTGTCCATTACATTTCTTAGACTATTATATGTGGTTGCAATGAAGCTTAAAAAAGCGTTCGGCTATCGCCCACTTGTCGATTACAAGTAATGAGGATTCGAAAGCTAGCAGTCCACAAAGCGGCCATGCTAATGTAAAAGTATACTGGGTTGTGATCGATGCTGTATGGCACACTGCCTTCTAAGTGTTTAAGAGGTGCTGGATTACGTAATGTGCATTTGTACCGCTGGGGATAGATACTTCATAATGACAACGAGATACTTTAATTAAAATTGTTGTCGACATAGGAAAACACGGTGGTTAGAGGGTTAGACGGACATAGTCACAAAAATAACTCAGAGAGCCAAAATGACTGTGATCAGCTGACAAAATGTTTGAGTGAAAAGTTGTCAACGCAGCAAACTGTGCTTTTATGTGAAATTTTATTTGCAAAAGAGGCTAGATCAACTGCTTAAAATGCTACAAATTGACAAAGACTATTTTTATATAGCTAAACAATGTCAAATAATTAGCTAGAATTGTGAGCGTAACAACCTATCGGTTGCTTATGAGATAAGGAGACACGCAAATGAGATAAGGAGACAGATAATTTGAATATGTGAGCACCTTTTTTTTTTTTGACATTTTCACCTGTCCTGTGTCATAACTAAACGAAGGTCTATGCCAAATCTTAGATCTCTAGGATAAGCGGTCTTGGCTGTAAGTTGATAATCAGTCACTCAGTAGGGCCAAGAGATTTATATATAAAGAAAATAATGATAAAATGTTATTTTTACTCAAGAGCAAGATACAGAGGTTCTCACAAGTAGAGCTCAGGGCGCACGAAAACAAGCTCTGTGGCAGAACGAAATCAATTTCGCCCGAATTTGAAGCGAAAGTGATTTCTGTGGCACCCCTGTATGTCTCGGTTTTATAAACCCAAAAAACCAACTTAATCACAAACTTAAATGGATGAAATTTAAAACGAAAACTCCTACAGAAAATGTTTGGTAAAATCATTTTCTTATTTATTTTATTTAGTTCATGTGCCTTCATTTCTCTTTCATTGTTAAACCCAATTGATAGTTGCTGCACAATTCTATTCTGCAGCATGTGTTTCTCTATTTGAATTAGCAAATTTAAAATTGTTGTCTGTAGTCTCTGGGACACTCACGCACAAAAACCTTTTTAATTATAAAATAACTTGGAATATTTTTTCATCTAACACTTGCCAAGCACAATTCACATAAAAGGATTCCTGTATTTTCGGGGCAACAACAATAGCTGTAACAGGAACGTAGTAATGTGGAGGACACTTTCCTGGTCACAATTGATGGCCATGCCGTGTAATTAGCCACAAATTGTTTAGGCCTAGTTGCACATACACACACACACACACACACAGACAAATGCACACTCAGGCAGGCTGTACCAGATGACCAGGATAAAACCCAAATTGTGCGCACATGCAAAACCAAAGATGACACAATTTTGGTCTACTGAAATGCATAGGATGTGTTTTGACCAAACCCGCCTCTTACCCACACTGTATGTATGTGTGTGTTTAAGTGTATTTGCGCAATTAAGTAGGCAACTCTCGTACAGCACGAACTCATGTCCACGCAAATTAAAATAAAATTTTTTTGGTCCAGGTTTTAGGTCGGGTCAAAAATAGAGAGAATTTTGTGGACAACACTTGTAGCCACAAAACGAATTGAACTTTTAAGCAATTACCTAACAAGAGTACATATCTGAATTTTACAAGACCCACTATAATTGATATGTACTTACATCGTGCAAATCAAAAGAGTACCATATAGAATACTACAATCAACCTGTCGCACTTGCAGGGCTACTCAATCGCCTTCTGAAAGGTTCTTTTCAGACGCATATTGGAGTGCAACTCCGAAAATGCTCAGACATAAGTGCTTATAGAGCACCGAATGTGCTCCGAAAACCCTCATAATTTGGAGCGCTCCGAACTTGACTTGCTGGATAAATTATTTCAAATCAAGTCAGCATAAACTTTTCACTTCCCTTCAGTGTAGTTGTCGGTTTACGTTTCGACATAGACTCAATCATAATTCTCTCTGGAAAAAGTACTGAAAAATATCTCTATTCGCAATCACATAATTGAAACTTAAAAATCTTATAACGATTTACCAAACCATTTCATTATGGAACCCGAAATAGCTGTTCGTGGCATTCTCAAGACAGGCAGCAACGTGGCAGTCGCCCAACCAACAGCCGGCATGAAAACAGCCAAATTCGATGAGTTAAATGTGCTGGAGACATTTCATCCAGTGAACAAGGATTATGGTCACATGGTTATTGATGAACCAAAAACTCCCTTCGTTTTCGAAGATGACATACCCAAGGATCTGGACACAGTCACTCTCATTGAGAAACTGAGACTGGCTTCGCAATCGGAGACGCCATCGTTTGGCATGGAAAATGACTCGGATGACTCTTCCGATGATGAGGACTTTCCCGAATCGGTGGAAGAGAAGGTGCGTCGCTTGGAGTTCGAAAGGCGTCGCAAGTTGCACTATAAGGAATTTCTGTCAGTGCCGCTGGCTCGTCGCCTCATTGCCGAGGAATTTGCCGAGATGAGCAGCTCCGAGGTAACCATTCCAAGTGAGACAATACATCAATCGGAGAGTTGTACACCGGAGGAGTGTGAACAGGCTGAGGAAATGCCGAGTATTTCACCGGATACTTCAATTTCCATCTCAACGCCTACAGAAGACTGGGGTCCAGTAATAGAGCCCGAACCGGGAATGGATCCATCCCATCCTTGCCATCAGAAGTTGATGGCCGCGTCAGTGGCTCAGCCAGAGGAGATGCGTACATCGCCCACTGATTCACGGCGTGCAACATCTGCGAGTGCATTTAAATTGCCATCGATGATGACTAGTGACATTGTGGTTGAGGTGGCTCAGACGAACAATATACGAGGCGGATCTAAGTAAAGAATTCGACTTAAAGTGTAAATAGAATAGTAAATTGTTTGTTGTCTTTTGCTTTAAAAATGTAAAACACGAAAAATTAATTAAGTGTACAAATTTTTGGAAAAAAATATTTTCGGTATGTTGTGTCAAAATTAGAAAAAAGAAAAACATTAGAAAAAGTTGGGATTATTTCTATTGTTCGAGAGACAAATGTGTTATACTTGGAGTGCTTCTTGCTAAGAAAGAAATACGCTGCTAAAGGAAGCACCACTCGAACCAGACAGTTCAAACGACACGGAACTTTAACAGTTTGGAAAGATACTTGAAAAAACTCTGGAAGATAAGGAAGTGACTTTATGCGCAATCCTGGACATTGAGAAAGCATTCGACAACAAAAGTGTTAAGTTTAACAAAATTAAGTTTGTGCAAAAGTATGTAACAGGGAGAAGGAATCATTTCCGACCCTAGCTTCAACACCCGAGTCAATATAGGCATCTCCCTCCATCTGTCAGCCCGCATTGCGCTATACAATCGAACAATAATTGTAATATAAAGATAGTTACACCTATTAATCCAAGCTGCTAAAGTGGTGACACGCGACGATAGAAAAACAACAAACACGTTAACTTCTACAACAGTTCTATGATGCCGCCCAGCAAACACTCACATACACGCACACTCATACAATGACGCCATTGTGGGATTAATGTCGGAATGCAGCTTTTGCTCATCAACATATTCAAATAGCAAAAAGCTAACTGAAGACAGGAAGCACTGTTTCGACAACAGCCAGCCAGATCCTCAGATCCTCTCGATGTTTTTTGTGCAAGTGTGTCGCACACACACACACACACATTGTGACAACATCGCCCTGAACAGAAAGGCCTTTCTGAGCACCAATACGGGTTCAGAAAGAAGCTGAGCACTACAGACGCAATCACAAAGGTAGTAGGTATAGCGCAAGAGGCTATCGAAAGGACCAGGTGGCACGGTGGACGCAAGAAATACTGCCTTATTACTACACTGGATGTCAAAAATGCCCTCAACACTGCCAGCTGGCAAAGCATAGTTGAAGCACTACACCGGCTGCGAGTGTCTGAGTACCTCATCAGGATGATCCGCGACTACTTCACGAATAGAGTACTCCTATTTGATGCTGCAGCAGGAGAAAAGCAACGTGAGATTTCTGAAGGAGTACCTCAAGGATCGGTGCTATTCCCAACTCTCTGGAATGTCATGTACGACGCAGTACTGCGCCTACCGCTACCTCACGGCTGTACAAAAGTCGGATTCGCCGACGACATTGCAGTCATCTCAGTCGCTAAACACGTGAAGGAAGTCGAAGTCAGCACAAATGCGGCCATCCGTGAGGTTATCTCGTGGCTCGGAGATAACGGACTGAGTTTGGCAGCCCACAAGACGGAATCGGTGCTAGTCAGTAGCAGGAAGATAGTGGAATCTGCCTCCATTGAAGTCGGAAGCTGCTTAATAAGGTCAAAGCCTGCCATTAGGTACCTGGGCCTTATATTGGACCATAGGCTTACCTTCAAGCAACATCTGGAGTATGTCGGCGAGAAAGCAGCCAGGACCTCAACCGCGTTAGCGGACCCCGTCAGCAAAGCAGGATGCTTATCGCAAACGTGGTGAAGTCGATAATACTATACGGATCCCCGATATGGGCACCGGGACTGCAGATCTGCATACCGCAGGTGCGCATTTAGAGTGTAGTGCGCTTTCCGCACCGTCTCCGAGGACGCTGCGCTGGTCCTAGCAGGCATGGCGCCGTTGGACCTACTTGCTAAAGAAGCCTGCAGCAGAAACACGCCACTTGGCCGCCGGGAAGAGACGTTTGCGCTGTGGGAGTCGAGATGGAGAACTCCAACCAACGGGTAATGGACAAGACGGATAATACCGGACTTAAGGCCGTGGGTTAGTAGGACGCACGGGCATACTGACTATTACATGACGCAAGCACTGACGGGACATGGATGATTTAAATCCTACTTGTTAAGGCTTAAGCATGAGATGTATCCTTTTTGCACACACTGTGCAGGGATCCGTAAAGACGCTGAGCATGTCCTTTTTGTCTGTCCTAGATTCGCTGTTGAACGGGAAGAGCTAAGTCTAGAGATTGGGAGACCATTCATAGTCAACGACTTGATGGGTATTCTACTTAGCTCGCAAAACAATTGGTCTGCTTTTAGCAGACCTGCGTCGCGCTGAAAGACAGCGCAGAATGACTTCATGTCCTAGATAGGTATCTAGCTGAGGCTTTCATGCCAGCTCCCCCTCGTGAAGTAATACTTAGCGGTGGTACCGCGAGAGGGAAACGAAGAATAGGGGTGGTTTTAGTGGGTGAGGTAGTCCCAAGTTCCACACTATCCGGATGGCAAACCACCAGAGGATGCTTCTTCCATCAGGCCCATCTGCCTGCTGGACACAGTAGGCAAAGTTCTGGAGAAGCTGCTGTGCAATAGGCTGGAAGTAGCAGTAGAGTCGGCAGGCGGTCTTTCGCCAAGTCAGCGAAATCAACCATCGATGCCATCGGCAAAGTGGTTGAGATTCCAACGGAAGCCATATTTGGAACGAGGTGGCAAGGAGGCAGCTGTCTTATCGTGACCCTGGATGTTAAGAACGCGTTCAACACAGCGGACTGGGTGAGCACTCTAGACACACTAGCGTCGTTTGGCGTCCCGGCTTACTTGTACGCCATGATACGCAGCTACTTCTCGAGCAGGAAGTGACAAAACGAGACAGAGGAAGGTACGAAATCTCATGATGTTTCAGCGGGAGTACCTCAGGGTTCAGTCCTGGGGCCTCTCCTATGGAATATTATGTAAGACGGCATCCTGCGACTACCTTTCCCAGCTGGCACGCACATCGTCGGATTTGCGGACGCTGTGGCCCTTGTTGTGGTGGCGGAATCTGCATGCGGCGCAGGCATAGCCATGGTTTACCGATAGCTATTGGCAGTGGGACTTGAGCTGGCAGCGCAAACAGGCTAACATTCAAGCACCACCTCCAATACACTGCCGATAATGCTGCGAAAGCAGTCACAGCGCTGACCGACAAGATGGCAAACATCGGAGGGCCACGGCAACACAGCAGAGGATTAATAGTTAGCGTAACTAGATCCATCGTCTTACAGCCGAGGATGTAGATTGGCATACCGCAGAGGTACGCTGCGTGTCCTTTGCGCCTTCCGGACTGTATCCGAAAACGCTGCCCTTGTTCTGGCTGTGATGGGTCCACTTGACCTACTAGCGGCGGAGGGCGCGAGCCAACAGCTGCCAGCTGACCGCAGAGCTACGTCGTTGGCCAAATGGCAGGACAGATGAAGGACTGCCCCCAACGCCAGATGGACAAGACGACTGATCCCGGACATTAGGCGGCACGGCTAAACCGACTTCTACTTGACGTAACTAATGACAGGACACGGATGCTTTAAGTCATATATATATGATTTTAAGCTTGAGACTGATCCAGTTTGCACGCACTGTGCGCGGACAATAGAAGACGCAGAACACGTATTTTTTGTCTGTCCTAGATTCTTTGCTGATTGGGAAGAACTACGCCTAGGCATTGAGAAGCCATTCACAGTCACTGACTTGATGGATATCCTACTAAGCTCGCAAAACAATTGGGATGCAATAAGCAACATGGCTGCAGAGGTCATCCAACCCTTGATTGCGCAATCTGAATTCAATCACTAAATGAGATTCTAGTCGTGGCTTTCCCGAAAATGCAACTAATCGTCCACAGTAAGGAGAGCTCCTGGTTTGAAAATGACACCGGCAACGCTTCACACGTACACACACACAGACAGTAACTACCAGCCTCACACCAACGCATGTGTCGCGGACGCATATGTATGTACATCGCTCAATCTGCCAGATTTTTTATGCAAGTATGAGCGTAGTTGGAGCGCTTGCTGCCCACGCATGTTGTCCACCGATCTGCTGTCTGTCGCCCCGGTCCTGCATGTTCAACCGTACACAACCACCTGCAGCCCATGCTGCTTAGTTTGGCCTACACCTGCCGTTCACGTGGCGAAAACACTCAACGCCCTGCTGCAGAACAGTTTACACGATTTCACACTCCACGCAGCCGACTCTGCACCTATGTACATGTAACCGATCACGCAAGACGATCGTTCATACTTATGGAAGTGCATCGCGCAGATAAATCTGGATCTTTATCGCATCTTTCATCATCGCCGATGTTTGATGATCGACCACAAACAACCTGTTAAAACCCGAGACGCTCTTTGTTTGGCAATTTGTTGGCAGCCTGAGTCCACCTACAAGTTCTCGATCTCAATATGAAACAAATCGAGATGCTCTTGTTTGGCAATTGATGCCAGCCTGAGTCTGCCTACGGGCTCTCTAACTCAACACAAGGTCCACAACGCGTGGCAAACAAAGTCCACAACGAGAGACTAACAAAGTCCACAACGCGTGGCAAACAAGTGTCTCTACTCGGCGTGCACTGACCAGTAATGTTGACTCTGCAACCTCAGCCCCGCTTGGGCGAGCTTGCTTGTCGGCGCCCGCTCGAGGCACGTTCGTCCCAGATACACCACAAATTTTTAGAATCGTTCGTTCCCGCATGGTCTCTGGAGGGGGTGTGCTGTGGCCGCTCACGCGATAGCGCGGATGTCTATCTCTAGCCCTAACGCTCAACTATCTTAAAGAACCCTAATCGATTGCCATTTTAATTCTTTTGAATTTTCCCTACATTTTCCCCAGACTGTGTTTACTTAAGTACTTTCATTTCGCCTTCAAGCAATTGACCATATTTTTTGTGATTTTATCGCCATCTCCTCTCGATATTCCTGCAATTCACTAAAAGTGTTATCATCATTCATCGCCTTTTCATTCTACTTCTTCGTATGCAAAAACCAATATGCAGCTGAGCCCTAACGTTTTTCTGCTACTTGACATTCTCCTTTTGCTGGTGCTTCTGTTTCTGCTGCTGCTGCTGTCAACTAGCTGCCAGTGTCAAGTTGTCGGGGATTTTAAGGAGCTGCCACAGTTTCAACTTGAGACAGCAGCCGCAGGATGGCATTGTCCTGCTGCTCGGCTCGTTGCTAATGAAACAAAAACAGGACAAGTTAATGTACAGTTGATGTACATTCTAATGGCGTGGCCTGCCACCCCCTTTTACCCCGTGTCTCTGGCCTGGATTTGCATAAAAACCAAGAAGGAACTGACCATGCTAATTGAGTGACTAAGCATTGTCGACGACGACGACGACTAAAAGCTCTCAACATTTCTAATGCCATTGTCAAGCTGCTGCGGCTCAAAACTAGTTAACATTTCCGCCCATTCAGCTTACCTGTACCCAATTCTCATGAATATGCCTTTTATATAAATAATTCAAGCGCATTTTGTGTGCTGATAGCTTTGGCCTAAAGCCTTTTCTGGAGCAAAAATTAACAGAGCGCATTCAATAGTTAAATAAAAGAGAGAGAGAGAGAGAGAGAGAGAAGGGCTAAGACTGGACCAAATGTCACAGCAACTGCTTCAGCAGCAACATGAACATCAACAATTTAGACGGAAGTTGCCCTTTATAACAAGGCAAAATATTTATGAGCGCACTATGGAACTGATAAGCAGCATTAGAAAAAACTCAAAATTTGCTTGAAAATGGCAAAGTTCTAATGTAATTATAGTTTCAAGCACTTTAATGTTCACAATTATCTCAAAATTTCCTCAGAAAAGTGTAATTACTAAGTAATTAAGCCTGAAATGTACAATTATTCATGTTATTGATGGTAAAAACTTTAAGGTTTTCGGATTTGAATTCATATTTACTTCATTCCTTTACTAAATGCCCCACATTATCTAAGTTTCATTAATTTATTGCCATAAAAATAGTTTTTTAAATCTCTAGAAATTTGACTTTCGTGGCCCATGGTTTCATCTGGTGGGCATTCAAATTTCTATTCGGCATGTTTTTTGAAATAATTCGAGCATAATTTCTTTACAGGCAGCTGCTGCTGCTGCTGCTGTTGGCCATTTTTCTGTATTGACTTCCTTTTTCGGCACATTTAACTTAATTTGCACACAAAAGTGTTGCCTACTTTTCAGGGCAAATTACCAGCAACAGCAAAACGGCATTGAGAACTGTCAGTGGCTTCTACAAAATGTAAAAAGCAAACAAAATAACACAATTTACAGTTAATCTAAATGTTGGTTTTTATTAGACGAAGTTTTTGTGGCTGCCACTGCAAGTGAACTTGATAAAAGTTTTGTTGCAGAGCGGGGAGACATGATATAGCAACAGCAAAAGTGACTTTATTATAATTTTCAACTTTTGATTTACTACATGCCGTTGCTTCTCTCCCTCTCGGTTTCTCTTGTGTGTGTGTGTGTGCACTTGATTATGGCTTTGTGTGTGTCTCAAGACAACTTCAGGCTGCCGGGCAGGCAACCAGGACAACAAAAGCCAGCAACAGCAACACCAACCACACAAAATCAGGCTAATTTTTACATACCCAAACACACACACACACAACTGTAGCTAGAGAGATAGCAAAGCCAAGGCAAAAGAAAACACAACTGCAAAAGTTTTTTACAAAAAAGATTTACAAAATAACAACAATAAAAACCACAATAAAATTAAGCATTGTAATATGGTGACAAAACACCGAAACAAACATAAGAAATGAAAAGAGAATTATTTGTATACGAAATGGACGAATGGGAAATGCCCTTTGATTGCGTTAAGACATGAAAACTAGGGATAGACCTGGAAATTAATTCTTCTGCCTGAATATTCCAGAGGCACTTTAAATAAACGGTGATTCATTAAGTGGTTTGTTTTCTTTCACATCGAGCTACATTAATTGTGTGTCATCGACCTTCCCTGACCGCAAAACTATCGTTAAATTTGAATTTCAGTGTACGTTATAGAATAATACACGACCAAATAGACCACATCCATCCCTTAGTGAGGAGAATATTGCGATTGCAGCGAAGAGTGTGGCTGCAGACCTATCGATTTGACGCCGATATCAACATTTGGGCTTATCGTATTCGAACATTGGCGAATTTTATGCAAGGATCTTGGTTTAAAGGCTTACAAAATCCAGCTCGTTCAAGAATTGAAACCGCCAGACTTGAATTTGCGCTTGAAATTCAGTCAATGGGCTCTGCTTTCGCGCAAAGCTTTGTTGTAGTTATTGGTTTTTTTTTAGAAAATATTTAAATGATAGCGTCAAGTGTTTTTAATTTTAAGTTAGCAAAATTAGTGGGTAAATTGCTCAGGACTTTACTTTTCACAGCTTCGACTTTATTCAACTTATCAATATGAACTCTTTCTTCTGCTTTTGATGAAAACATAAGCCGCAGCCAAATCAAAAGCAAAAAACTATTACTGAGGAAAAAAGCAACAGCAGCAGACGTCTCCTTATGATTTTGATTTTGCTGATGATTTTGTTCAATGCCGTAAGTCGAAGCAGCAGCATGTGTTAGCTTCTGACAGTCGACAGCAGAGCCGTCGCCAAGATATTTTCTTGGAATTAACAAGAAAACCAAAATATAACGCATCGCCCAGCAAACATTTTTTATCGCAGAAGATAAGAATGCGATTCTTTCAGTATGTATCGCTTTACTCTAGCGATATCGCATAGCAATCGCATTCTTATCTCGCTTCGGAAAGAAATGTGCCACTCTGCGACACTTTTGGGAGTAAAGAAAGGGTTTCTTCTGGGACATAGGAAAACGTCTCTTCTCAGGGATAAGAAAGCGTTTCATTCCGGGGATAAGAAAAAGTGTCTTCTAAGGAATAAAAATGCGATTCTTCTTGGAGATAAGAAAAAGTATATTCTGCAGATAAGAAATCGTTTCTTCCCGAATGAGGGAGAATACGATTTTTTTATTTTTATTAAACAAACTTATATTTCTTATATAAAAATTATTACTTACCGGAGATTCGAACTCGGAACCCTTGGACTGAAGCACGTTTGGAACTACGCCTCAGACTGCTGCGCCATGTCGCGCTAAGGCAACGTATCGAATGTGGTACTTGTATTGAAAAAGATGTTCTTGTATTGAAAACACACACCTTTATTTTCTTGCTTGTAATTCTCAAGAACGAATTTCTTACTCAGCCAATTTAAGTAGTGTAATGCAAATTTGCGACGAGAATCGCATTCATGTCTTCAAGGCAATTTTTTAGGGATATATCGCCAATTTACCGATTGGATGTAAAAAAAGCGATGCCATATATCGCTGACTTAATCCTTGTATGTTAAAAATGCCATACCATATGTATTTTGTTGAAATAATCGACAAACTATCATCAAACTCTCCCCCTAAACTATCACCAAACTCTCTTTTTGACGAGAGAGATAAGAAACACGATAAAATGTTTGCAGGGTGGCTAAACACACAAGTAACGGTAAATGTTTGTGTGTTGAGAGAAAAAGCGTGCAGGGCAAAATGCAAAAGCAGGAAAGACCGTCGACTTCCAAAAGTGAACACGTGCTGCAGCTTTGACTTACGCCACTGAACAAAAACAAGTTTAAAAATGATGAAGTGACGACTAATGCTGCTGTTCGCTTTTTCTCAACAATAATTTTTTGCTTTTGATGTTGCTGCGGAATGAAATATCTGCCGCCGAAGCTGTTGAAAATGTTGCAGAAGGCCTTCGGTGAGCCAGCTCAATCGAAAATAAGAGTTTATGAAGAGAGAGAAAGCGTTGAAAACGCAGAACGGCCAGGACCTCCATCAACATCAATTGAAGAGCTTCACGTAAACAAAATCAAAGAATTCGTGCTCTAAAATGGTCGATTGATAATCCGAGACCTTACTGACCTTGCGGCAACATCGAAAGGATAAGTTCAAGCCACAAAAGTGAAATCTTGATCACAATAATGCACCATCTCACACTAAACTCGTAATTCGTTCCGCAACCACCGTTATCGCATGACTTAGCACCATGTGACTTCTGGCATTTCGCTTAAGGCTGATGTCAGAGTGCGCGCGAGAAGCGATGCTATAATATTGGGCGAGAACGCGCGATAAACCACTGCAACCCTTTTTTTATGCAATCGCTCAAAAGGTGACAGAGTGAGGGCGGAGCGACAGCGATGCGAGAAAGCAGTTTGCAACCTGCTTTCTCTCTTGAACTCGCTCAGATCGCACGTATTTTTTGTTGCATTCTTAGCTTCTTATTTTAAATCATCAATATGGGTCATTCTTTTTGAAACCGATCGGTTTTAAAATTCATCATTTTAGATTTAAATAAAAAAAAATCCGAAATTAGATCTTAACATGCCAACCAAAACGTAATTTGTGGTTTTGCTAAAAAAATGTTTGTTAATTTTACGAAAAAATGACCAAAAAGGGTGTCTTAAAAACTGGATTGCTCAAGTTTGGTTTATCGGACAGGTCTCGTGTTGATATTGATGAATAGTATTTTACTATAGCTATCAAAATCCAAATTTAATAACTTTTTAAACTGTTTAATAATATTAAGTAATAGTTGCTAAATATTATATATTATTTTTACTCAGTGTTAACCACCATGAAATAGGTTCTAAGAATATACATTTTATTGCCCTGAACATTACTTAAATTAAGGTGCTTTCAAAAAGATGGATACTTTTATAGTTTATAAGATATTAATTAAATTACATGACATTAATAAAAATATGCCCTTCAAGAAAGCTTTGCCACGCAGTCAGTTTCAAAGCTATGTGACTGAATCTTGGCAAGTGTGCTTTATATTTATCAAGCTTTTCAAAAATGTAAACATCCGAAGATCGGACGTCTATATCATAAAGTTGCCAAAAGAATGATGAGTTTGGATGTGGTATATAGTTTAGTTTGCAAACTATGGTCACCCTAATCCACAACAAAATTCAATTAATAATAGAAATATTATCGCTTCTCGCGCGCACTCTGACATCAGCCTAACTCAAGAGAGCGCTCCGTGGCCATCGTTTTGAGTCGATAGAAGAGGTAGAAACCGAAACGAAGAACAAATTAAAGGCAAGGGTTTTGAAAATTAGAAAAAGCGTTAGCACAATTGTGTTGCATTCGGGGGGACTACATAAATTTAATGAGATAAAATGAATTTTCAAGAATAAGAACAAATTCCCGGTATTTAATGGTAGTTAGTTCTATTGGCACAGCTATGTTTTTCGTCATTCACTGGACTCAGCGTTTCGCGCAGACGTCTTGCTCCGTTGGCTGCCACGGTTCAACTCCCTCCATTCTCTTAAGTTGTTTCATCATTCTCTCGTCGATCTGTTTATTGGTTACGTTACTTGTAGGGCGCTTGTCGTTCAAAGTTCAGTTGTTTTGAGTTATTCCGTAACCAATTTGAGTCAAGACAATATTTGGTTCAAACTCCCAATATTAGTCAAGCCTAAAAGAACCAATTATGTTGAGTGAAATATTATGAGCAACAAAATGCAATTAATAAAAACTGCTCATAACAGACTAAAACGTCAAACAACAAAATTTGAGATTTTATCTAAATTTCAACCAAGCCTCTGTTAACAGGTCCAATGCTCTCTTAACCAAACCAGCCCTTCCTTTTCCATTTTGATTTTCATCAAGTGCAGTACACCAAATTTAAATCGTGAACAATTTCAGGTCATAAGTGTAAATTGAACAGCACAAAGTGGAAAGTAATTGAGTGCTTGGCTAAGCTAACCACCCTTATAAATCCTATAGGCCAGACTCCAAGAGTAAGCGCATAGGAAAAATATTTCCATTCCTGGACTTGTCCATGGCCGTGTCTAACCAGGTGGTTTTCTAACCTTATAGGTTTGGCCCCCAGTGCGACCTCCAACGTGCCTTTTTGTGCCCTCAGTCGTACCCCAGTGGGCCTACCTACCTGTAACTACCTATTGGAGAACTCCTGACGTGCAGCCGTAAATCTTTTTCTGGCCATCCAATCCATTTCATTTGGGGCGAGCGAAAATCTCCCCGGCGGATGCGGCATTAAAAGCTCATTGTTTCTCTTCCCCCCCTACTCCCACGCTAATTTGAGCAGAGCAATAGAAGAGTTCGCTAAGCATCCACCGATCATTGGCTTGCCGTTGGGTGCAGTTCCCTCGCGAAAGCTAAGCCCTACACACGCGTGGCTAGAGACGTCGCGGCCCAAAATCGCAGCCCAATCAGTTCTCCCGAAGAAGTTTGAACTATGGGAAATTTATTAGTGAAACTAACCTCCGACTAAATAATCCATGTAAAGTGCAAGCCGAGTTTTTATTTAAGTGCTTCGTGACCTTGATCATCCAATTTCCAAGTGTTAAATGCATAAATATACATTAGTCGGCATAAGTATTTTGACAAAGAAATTTTCGTAAATAAACCATTATATCTTTTAAACAAAAAATCCCAAAATTTTAAAATTTTTATCGGATGCTGGTGTAACAGTAAGCTTTCAATAAAACATAAAAAGTACACAATCAGCTGCTTGGGTTAGAAAATATAAATCAAAATGTGCATATGGCAGCTGGCATAAGTATTTTGACAATTGATTTATTCTCAGCACAGGATCTCAAATGATAAAAAAATGATTGATTCGAGAGATGTTTATCACGCTGAACCCAAATCTGCTTTTAGAAATTCCATATCTCTAATGGATTAACTGTAATTTGGACATAAAAATGCCGAAAATGGCTTATTTCACCATTTTCCCCTGGACCCTATATGCTAGAAAACAAGATATTTAAAAAAATTTGATATGTCAAGTGATAGTACTTGTTTTTATCTGTAAAATGTAGTATTAACTTTATTCATTTCATAAGATATAAGTTCGTGATCGATCTGCAAATCGATTTAGGTAGATCAATAAATCGAGCCAGATATCCAAAATTGATAAATATAAAAGTAAACGAGTGTTTCATGTTTACTTTCTTCAATTCAAGTTTATCCAAACAGCTGTGGGTTTGCAGTTGCTGATAAGCAAGTAAACTTTAATTTAGTTCATTTCTTTTTGTTTCTCTGGCTATTCGTAGGCCTCGCGCTTAGCTCAAATAGTTGCGTAGCTAATGATCATTAAAACCAATTAAACCATGAATATTCGAACTTAATAATGAAGCAAAATAGTACCGAAAACAGAAAAACTTAGAAATACTTAAATATGAAACTTAATTAAATCTTTAATCACTCTTCACTATTTTTTTATGTTATTATAATTAGATTATTTGCCTCAACCCTTGAATATTTTCCTTTATTATGTTTTAATTTTTGCCGGAGATCATGATGATCTTGCAGTTGTTTAGTAATAAATTAAGAATGTTCATTGAAGTTATGATCTGCTAAGTGCTTTTGTTTGGGAACCATGCAGAGCTTAAAGAAGGTCATGGAATCGTAGAATCGACATCACCGGTCATAGCTTGACCTTGGCATAAAGGTGGTCATAGTAGGGTGGGGCATTAGCTGTTGCAACAACATCTGCACAGCACAAATAACAGCGACTCGGGCTCTGATAGCAGTTCAAGCCATCGGATTTATATTTTATGTAGTTAGTTTTCTTACTTTTCAGAATTTCTTTCATCTCTCCATCAAATTGTTCGATTCGAATGAGAATACGCAAGCGAGTTTCTATAAAATTGAGCATATATAGGAGAGCAAGTGGCTACTTGGAACCCTTTGTGGAACCCACCCTACAACCGATTAAAATAGACAGAATAAGCGCGTGCCCCTCTAAGTCTGCTGAACCTCCATCCGCTCGAGAGCCTGCAAAATTTTGTTGCACGTTGCATTCTGTATGCTTGAACCTCGAGAGCAAACTGCATCCCACCTACTATATATAAGTGCAAAGCATATAACATGAAGGCCCAATTTAGTTTACATAAACTCAGCTATGTTTGTTTTGTTATTTTTCAATGTCATTGGCCATTTATTTGCGAAAAAGTTAAATAAAACAGCTTGCGGTGAATAAAAGTGAAAGTTTGAAAACACCATAGTTCTACATTCTCTGCAAATTTGACCAGGCTCTTAGACTTTACGTACACAATTGAAGTTGTTAAATATCAAAAACCTTTATTAACAAAAAGCTGCAGTATTATAAATAATTGATCTAAAACTCGGATATACCAAAGTTCATAATTTAAGCTGAAAATTCTACTGCCAAGCCATACATGTAAAAAAAAAAACCTTAATTTATTTTAATTATTTTTTTTACACCCCAACTTCATGCAAAAGTCATGTCAACCCACCAGCAAACGTGTTCCAGCATAATATTTATAAATCTGACCGCAGCGAACAAAAACAAAAAAAAAAGCTTGTTAAATTTACGCATTAAACGCAAATCTGGAAAAGTTGTTAATTTGATGGCCATTAAATTTGTGGAATCTTTGCGGTGACTTTAAATCTGTTTCAACTCCTTTAAAGTGAATTGGGCACGCGCCATAATTGCAAATCAATGGGCTGCAGCGATACGAGTACAATAGCCTCACTGATTATGACGATGGCATAACGATGATTACACCAATTGTACCCTAAGCTTCAATCTGACCACGCCCCTTTGTGTGTGTGTGTGTGTGGGTGGGAGGGAGGCTGTGTATAGCATTTTAATAAATTACGTGACAAACTGCAGGGCTCTAAGTCGGAGGAGCAGCAGCAGCAGCAGCAGGTGTCTCTGGAATCTGCTTCAACCTCGCATTTCCGTTAATATAGGCTCATTAGTTGGGAGTCGGCATTAAGGCTACATTATGAGCCAATTTGCATTGGGCCAAGTCTTCGAGTCGAGTTGCATTAGCTGTATTTTCGGCTGCATTTGCAATTTGCATACTCGTATCTTGTGTCGTGTATCTCACCAGTCCAAGTGTAATTTGCAAAATTAAATGACAAAGTTTTGCACACAGTTAACAATATTAAATCCGATTTCAAAAGGAAGCGCGCGCTCCAGCTTCGTCGTCGTCGCTTTCGTTGCCAGCTGGAAAATGTAATTACATTTTCTGTTTTGTGTGTTAACAAACCGTATAATTGGCCTGGTGCTATTGTTGCGCCGCCTGCATTCCATGTCAGTCGAATTTGGAGAGGGCGAGTGGCAACGGCAATGGCAAACGGCAACAGTTGGGTTCTTAGTTGAATTTCAAGTTCGGCCCTTGCTTGAAATAAATTTCAAATTTTCCAGTAAATTTGTACAGGTGCCGAAATATCTGGCCACAAATGCAACTGTCAGCTGTCAGACTATACTCCGCTCCACTCCTCGTTTGCAGTTTGCTCATCCGTATGCATGCAACTTGCATATTATTTTCCTGTCTGCTTTCCCAATCTCTTTGTGTCATATTTTGGCCATGGCAAAATCATCAAGTAGACTTAATGAAATTTCTGCGGCTTTTAAGTTTCCAGGCAACAGAACAATGTCAGTTGCTGTTGCTTTGCATTTTGTCGCCTGGCCCCGCCTTCTAGGCGAGCTTAACCCACATTCACAAATAGTCAGCAGGCAATGCGGCATGAAATTTGGAGATGCTTCTCGCAAGTTAAACAAATTTTGTGGTCAGTTGGCCAGAACAGCAGCAGAAGGGAACCCAACGAGCCAAATATTTATTTAACCTGCTCAACTAGCCGTATTGTATTTTTTTTGTAATCTCATTAAAAAAACGAAAAGAAGTTACTACCACAAGCCACAGGCATGTGAATATCCCTTTTTCCCCAAAGATTTTTTATTCTTTCACAAAATTGATTTTCCTTTTGTGTTTGATTTGCACTTGACACATGCTGAAGCCATGCGTAAATCTTTTAAACAACAAATTAAAAAGCGAAAGCGAACATAGAAACAGATTAATTGATTTGGAACAACCTTAACTTGACTGAACATTCCAGTTCACAGGCTCTCACATACACTTAACAATTGGGGGAAACAAATTTGTATAAGACTAAAGCTTACCTCGTAGTTTTTATTTTTGAGAGTTTAAAATTCGAGAAATTTTAAATTCTAACAAAAATTTTCTAGAATTCAAGTTTGTGCCGGCTCGAGGTCACGTTATGTTTGCACATAACTTTAAACACAACACCACAAAGTAGGCTGGTTGACCGTCCAGCTGTTTCATGAACAAACCTGTTCCATTATTTATACATTTAAACATTTAGTAAACAGTGAACAGAATTCAGGATGAGAAGAAAAATAGATGATTTCGCGTCTTTCTAATTGACTGTTATTAAGGAATAACATTTTGAAGCGAGTCTATTTACAAAAACGATGGGTCATTTAGGGGTATCTGCATTCAAATAAAACTGATTAAACCAATAGTAGCAAATTTTACTTATTTTAACCTTCCGGAAATGTTATCTTTTACTGTTTTATATTAAGGGCTACTCTTCGAGCCGATTTCCCATCTAAATCTGTTAATTTTTGTTTACTTATGTGACAGCTAGGTCTTCCATCGAAGACTTGAACTAACATCCACATATATGTCTCAAAACTTTTGAATGTTTACGACTTGAAACAAGACTTGCAGTGTACTAATGGCGTGGCTCTTGATGTTGCTCGACCAGACGAGTATGTAGCGATTTCGATATCTGCACATTACTATGCTCTTGCGAGCTCTCCGGCTTTTGTCGGGGGTTCTTTCTACTGTCCCTCTAATATCATACTCTAACGCACACCAGCTAAATATATAAGTGCACATTTGGGGCTTGATATCCGTAACTTTGAACAGGGTCAGGGTATTACCGACAAAGTAAAGGATATCTCAACTAAGTTTGATCGAGTTTTTGGGAACTTTGGTGATATTAAGTCCCCCATGTCTCTTCCCATCCTACCTGCGATAAGCTTTCAAGCTATCACCACACCTTCCATACTTTACTCAGGGCCAAAATCAACGAACAAGAACATTATATAAGTTTAAGAACTACAAAGACATTTCATTCAATAAGGATTCCCAGGAAGCAAGTGTGGCTGTGAATAAAAGTTGCATACATCAATATAAGGTTATGGCAAATAATGACTATTATTTCAAATTCATACCCTTTCGATATCCAAACACTTCATCTTAGCTATTCGAACAATTCTCGTAAATGACTTGGGGCAGATTTCATATCTACTTAAAATTTACTGTGTTATTTGTTATGTGACAGATAGCTCTATATAGGAGATGTGAAATCGGCCCTTAATGTAACTAATCTAAATAAATTGAAATTTAAAAGGTATGTAATTAATAAGGAAAAAAGTACAGTTTGAGAGTCACTGCTTTAACTTCAAACTATGTTTGCTTGGCTCGAATCATTTAAAGAAAGCGAAAGGCAATACGTACATATCAAAATAGTTGAGGTGGATGACCTTTACGGAATTTGGCCCATATTCGCAACGAGATCAAACCGTCTAGTGTATTGAAATTTTACAAGAAATTTGCTAAAGCGTAATACAAACTAGACGACCCTAACAAGGTCTTTCTCCACAAATGTGACGGCTGTTTGGATATCGAAGACTGTTTATTTTATAGATGGATACTGGAGAGGCGCGACTAGGATTATTGGAGGGCTATCGGTGATTATGTAACTCCTATGGATAGAACTCTCTCTGGGACTGGCTGTTGGAAGTGGCCGCCAGGGACTGGAGTGTTATCCACTATCTCATCTCAATGACTTGGCTCTAGATTATTTGGTCCAATTGAAGGAAAAGAGCTTCCGTCTGGCTCAACAATAGCCGGGTAAGGTTGGCTTGGCTGATGAAACCACGTCCGCCGTACTGTCTTCTCGTAAGATTTCTCAAAACACGGTAGGTACAAATGTCTCAATACTACTCCAGGAGAAAGCTTGCTAATATTCACTTTTCACTGTACTTTCTAGGTTAAAAAAATTCACTATAAAACTTTTCCACATAAACATACGCAGTACCGCGATATACCTTCTCGTAAGATTTCCCAAACATGGTAGGTACAAATGATTCAGTACTAGTCCTGGTGAAAAGTAGCTAATCTTCACTTGAGGTAAGACACCGTGACACATACACGTTATACATATAATACTTTTCACTTGATGAACTTGACCGACACGTTTGCTTAACTTCAGCCAGACTCTAGTACTAACTCAATCAGAACTTTTTCACTGCTGCAAAGGCTAAGCAGACTTTAGCTTTTTTAATTAGACTCTACCAATGCTGCTCACACCAACGGCAGACATAGGATACCGCATGCGTGGGCGTCAGATCCCAACGGCATTATCGGATGATCATGCTGATAATCACGCGAACTCACATCGAAGAACAGTTGGTAATTGGACTTTTTGAGTCAAATTTTAACTGGAGTGCATTGCGATGAGATTAAAATTTAATTGCGACATTGACATCGTCAATGACCCACGATTTCTAATACTATTTTTAACATGAACAGCCAGCAGAAGTTTTTGCATATAGAGCATTACATTTGACCACTACAGACTTTGGACAGAGCTTGTAAATAACCAAATAATAACTTTTTTTTACACATTTTTATAGCCTATTTATCAAATGCATGTAACAGGGAGAAGGAATAATTTTTGCCTTTTAAAGCCAGTCGGGAAATCAGTCCTGAACGGAACCTCAAAGAAGCGGATCGAGCCGGACCCAAAACCGAACCTTCTAAATTGTTAGCCTCCCGAGTCTTTAACCGAGCCGGAACCCCTCTGCATGAAAAAAGGTTTGTTTCAAAGAAAAACTTTAGTCAGTTACTTTAGTCAGTTTGTATTTAGAGCGATTCTCTTTTACGGACGTTCGACTGGGAAACTACAACTTGAAAATTTGTGTCTCTGCTTTCTAGAGTAAAGAGAGTGAAGACCTTTGACAATACCGGGTGTCCCATGATTCCCACCCTTTTTTAGGAACTTATGCAACTATCACAAAATATTGACCGAACACAATAATTTGATAGTGCAAAATCGAAGCATTATCATTTCAAAATCATATTCAAATTAGTTTTAAGTTTTTTTAATTTTAAAATTTTTTTAGTTCATTGTCAATAAAATGACCAACTTTGTGAGGTGCAGCCCTATTAATTTGAAATTATGATTAGTTTATGTTCACTGAATTCAAAACTGTTTTCGGTTTAGCTCCCTTAGCTCTTGTATCCAATATATGGTGGAAAAACGAAAATGTTAAGAAATTAGGGAGGCCACAATAGGCATAAATATGTGGATCTATGAGCTATTTTCGACAGAGCAACAATCAATGCATCATTAAAAAAATTAAAAACTCTATTTAAGTTCAGCAGAAAGTGTCCTAATTGGTCTCTAGAGACAGAATACTCTCAATTTATGGCATTTTTTTTCAAAATAAATCATTGAATAAATATTTTAGCTATTTAAGCATATAGCCAAGCATATGATCTAGTTAAGTGACTTTTATGGCATTTATATTAGTTTATTTTGCAAAGTTACAGCTTATTTAAGATGAAAATACATATTTCACTTTATGGGAGGATAACTAGATTCCCACTAAAAATTTGTAAGGGAACTGTGAAGTGCTACTTGATGCAACATAGAATTTATCATCTACTTGCAAACATATAACAATTTATGCTGAATCAAGTAGCCTCTTTACAGTTCCTAAACAGATTTAGAGAGACAAACTAGTTTTCCTCCCATAAATTATAACTCATCTCGGTAACTCTTCCAAACTAGCTGATATGAATGCAAGGAAATTCACAGAATTAGAGTATTTGTCCTGCTATGCCTAGGTTGTTCCAATACAAATTCGACAAACACACTAGCTAAGAGGGCATGATTTTTTTGAGAAAATTGCCATAAAACAAGAATTGTCTGAATTTAGAATCTAATTTGGACACTTTCTGCTATACTTATGGCATAACATTGATATGTGCTCTGTCGAAAATAGCTCATAAATTCAGATATTTATGGCAAGCGTGGTCCCCATAAATTCAACAAATTCGTTTTTTCGTTATAATTTGGAAACAAGAGACGATAGAACAAAGCCAATGATGCGAAATCGAAATATCGAAATAGGCCTGCACCAAAAACACTATTGGGTTGTATAATCTAGTCACAAACAAAAATAATAGTAGTAGAAATGCGATTTTATTTAAAAGTTAACATAAATATATAAAACAAAATGGTTTACAATTTTGGAAATAAGATCTGTGGAATCTAGCTTTAGCAGTTTGCCGTTAGCTTAAGTGTAGAGAAAGTCTTCTCACATTAACTAAAATAAAAATCTTCCGTGTGAATGCGCCGTCTGTCGCAGTTTTCACCATTTAAGATGCTGATAGCCTGTTGCCAGTGTAGTCTTTTAATTACACTTAGAATCGGACATACTCCTATGAGATGGCAGCTGTCCTCCTTCACATTTAGGCTGCACAAAGTGCAATTATGCTTCTGTACCCCTTGTGTTGCGTCTGCTATTCACATTTAGAATTTCGCATATCTTGCTCTGAATAGTGCGTGAATTTGGTTTTGGCTGTGCCGGTTGATAAAATAGTTTTTTTTTCTCCTAAGGCATAGTTCAGTTGCCGGTAAATAACTCCGTGTTCGCTCTCTCTTGACTGTCGAATGTGTTTTAGCATATAGCTGTTGCTGACTTTCTCCACAATTTGTTAGTGTGCCTCTTCCCACCAATTAGAGTTGTTGATGCTGACTCCAATTCCTGCTCCAGACTTTAAAATACTGGGCTCCTTGCCAATGGTTTTTACCAAACGGGGCAAAGAAATCAAGGTTTGTTTTGCATTAAATTTTCTTGCTTCATAATCATAATAGTTTTTGGGTATTCAGCTAAAAGTAGCTAACGTTTAGCATACACAAGGATTCTTTTCTTTAATGTGTATACAGAAATAACGAATCTAAAAGCAAGAAGAAACGGTTCTTAAAAAACTAGATGAACAATTTGATGTTGGTAGCTTTTGCAGCCGTCTTCTTGTGACAAAAAACGCTTTCCCCTTTCTGAAATCAGAGCTATTTTCATTCCCATAACTTTAAGCCTTAAATGCCCTTTTCAAATTACTGGGTACATGCGAAAATGAAGCTGATTTGCGGCCCAGTGTGGTATGCTCATAAGTAGACCGCATCAGTAACAGAAAAAAAAAACCCCTCGCTCAGGCCAGTGAGCCATGCCAGGCGCGTGGCCAACTGACAATGGCAGCAAAAGCAACATCAACAAAGGGAACACAAAAAACAAAAAAAAAAATGAAAGAGAAACTGGAAATGGCTGTTTTGCATGCCGGGCGAGGCGCCATGCCAATTTTTCAGTTAAAAGGCCGGAAAAAATTGCGCAAAAAGCAATGTAATAAATGCGTCTGCTTTTCTGTGTTGGAGGACGGCGGATCGCGGCCTGATGAACAGCCGCAGAGCAAACGGGCGATAGAAATTGAAACAGAAACTCCGAGACCGAAGCGGAAGCACTGCCTTTGGCCCATAAATGGTAAAGGAGGGCATGTTGTCATTTCTCAATGCATTCCCATTCCTCCCTCACCTGGCCTGGCCGAACACACACACAAACAAACGCACACACACATTCCTGTATGCGACTGCCATTTTATGTAGCACACTTTAAGGCGCATAAAAAAATGGCCATCACAATCCCAATTCGCATTCGCTTTTGCTTGGCGCATTATTCCCCCCGTTTGCTTTATCTTTTAGCGTTTTATGTCGCATTTGCGTAACCCGTAGCTCGTTTTATTGTAATAAGTTTAAGAACATTTTTGCACGCTCATTCACATTTTATGAATCCTCAAGATGATGCGGGACGGGGGCTAAAGTGCAAGCCAACTGAGCTGCTTCAGATATTTTATTTGGCCATTGAGACACACGAGTCATGGCAAAAGTGCAACGCAATTGGGATTTATGCAAATGGTGATATATATTTAACTCCCTCAGTGAGTGTGTGTGTGTGTGTGTGTGTGCGAAACTTTCAACATAGATTAAAAAAATGTCAACGGAATTTATGCGAAATTATGCAGCAGCAATAGCAACAACAACAACAGCAACAACAGCAACTGCGGGACAAATCTTTTATGCATATGCAAAGTTGACATTACGCATACGCCGTGTGTACTGCCAGAAAGTTTGCTGCGTTTATTTAGCTCAGTCGTGTTCTGGATTTTCAATGCCGCACACTCAACTACAACGCTAACAATGCCCTCCATTTTTAATAATGCTGCAAATGCATATTTTATGATAGCGCAAATGAAAAATGAAAAAACCGTTTTTTTTCCCAAAGCTACAACAAGAGTTGCAGCAGTTGCAGCTGCGCGGTAAATCAACATGCCAGCACCCATTGCATTTTAATATTGGCAAAAACTTTTGCCAGTCAACGAAAGTGAAATACTCTGGGCTAATGTTATATCAAATTATTGTTTCTATTAGCGAGTTCTTGATCGGCTTACAATTTCCGACGACAACAGTTCAGATGTTCTTCAAAAGACCAAAGCTGTAAGGTATGCAAGTATCTAACAAGTATCGGAAAGGGCAGGATATTTACACTGAAAAAAGAAAATCACTTTAAAATCCAGATGTTCAATCTGGCAATCTGAAAAAAACTAGATTGGAATACCTTTAAATGGATAAAAATCTCAAAAACACTTTTTATTATTTCACAACTTATCAATTCTCTTACAATTCTCTGTAATAGGCTAATCACACTGAGCACATCTAACATCCAACATCCTGAGTCATAAATATTTACCATGACGGAACTTTTTACCTTCACAGCATGTTCCTAATAGACATCGACCCCCTTAACATTTTGGCAAATCAAAAACTTAAGAATGTTGGCTTAGCAAATGGTAATTAAGCACTTAAACACAGAATGTTGGATGTTAGATGTGCTCAGTGTGATTAGCCTATAAGGCTCCACCTAAAATTTAGGCTATATAGTCTGCAGTCGGGCAAAAGTTTCAGTTTGATTTATTTTTTGAAGATTAATTTTGTAAATTTTGCAGAAGGATTTGATTTTGGGACAACAGTGCATTGTTAAGAAATAAACACTTTATCAAAAATAACATGCTTACTCGAACTAACGACCTCGTCGTTCTAGGGCATCTTACCATTAACACCACCGGACTTTTGGCATGCTGAATTGTTCTTTAAGGCGATTTGAGGCACAGTCATGCTTAGGGTGCGTGGTGGCCAACGTCAAGGAGAAGGGTGTGTGGAGAAACTATAGAGTGAAGAGCGCAATCGGTTATTGAGTGCTGAACTCTGTCATTGTCAGATGTCAGCGGTCGGCCAAACATTTCGAGTGTTAAGAAGTAATCGATTGAAAGATTGTATAAAATAAGGACAATGTTAAAAACACCTCAAATAAAAATTGAAAAAAAAGAAAAACTACGCGGTCTCGACGTTTTCTAAGCGAATGACTTGTCCACTCGATAACGCCCTTTTTCCTCGCTGAGCGGCAAAGTGCCAACTGCTTATATTCTTAACTATGATTTAGACTTATGCCTGATACTGATAGCTAAGGCTTCGTCGTGACGAGAAAAGTAAGCTACTATATTAAGAACATACATAACTTTCATATAAGACCAAAAAGTTAGTAATCGGTGGTATAGTTTGCCGAAAATTCAATTCAAAGTTTCATGTTTTTTTTTGCAAATTTTCACGTTTTCTCGCAGACTTGGTAAAAAGGAACGCTTTGATCACCCATATTTGTTATACGATCTCAAAATAAGTTGGGATCGGTTAGTGTGGAATATATCACTATGGGAAAAGTTAACTTATTTTGTTAATCGATTCAGTCAAAAAATTGATACTTGACGCAGATTGAGGCCCGTGACCCCACTGCGCGTCGTCTGTGTGTGTTCAGTCTTTGAGATCCCGAGCATAAAAAAAGTGGGTGGGTTGACGGTTCTCCCCTTCAAATATTATTTTAAAATCTTTTATTTTGAGAATTATTCGTACTTTGATCGAGCAATGACAGTCTTGAATCAATATATTCGGGATCAAAAATTCATTCTTGGATTAATCTCTCTCGCTCTTGGATCAAGAATATTCATTCTTACCGTACTTCTGACGTCAAACAGGTTTGATCCGTTGTAAAATTTTCTATGATTTCTCTGTGTGTATCCATTTCCATCCAAAGGTACACAGAGTATATTAAGTTTGTGCAAAAGTATGTAACAGGGTGAAGGAATCATTTCCGACCATATTAGGTTTATATATTCTTGATCAGCATCAACAACCAAGTCGATATAGCCATGTCTGTTTGTAAGAACGCACAGATCTCAGAGATGGTATGAGATAGAGGTTAGACATGTATGGGACATATATTTCTTATACTTGCATGCAGATCAAGTTTATTTTCAATTTTTTGCCATGCCCCCTCCCGACTCCGCAATTTGGGAAAAACGTCATAACTCCCACAGCTTTGATGACAGATGGTTTGTACCTTCTAAAGATAAAGATCGGATGAACGATACTCAAGTTTAAAGCAAAGAACGGCCAGTTAACACCGTCGCACCCCACCCCCCACCACCACAGCATTCCATTCCAACAAAGGCAATCTTAGTGAGAGAGAGAGAGAAAGAGATAGAAACTTAGAGATGAGCGTATAATAAAAATATTGCACGATAACCGCGTGACTCCTTCGATGTATTATAATATAATAGTTTTGCGGTTGATATTTGCACATTTGCAATCGAGACTCTTTATCAGAACAACCCGCACAGAGTTGAGTCTCACTATTTGCCCTTTGAGGTTTGAACTCTGAAACACATAATGTCCACTTGCCCAAGTACTCTAGTAGCCTTTTACACTGAGCGAAAAAATCAAGTCGTTCGGGATCCACTCAAGCCAAAGCGGTGAAAATATTGGGTTGATAAAGGAATGGCTAAGATTAACCCCGACAAGGTTCAAGATCACCGAACTAAAATTAATCCCTATCGAACTCAACTTTGAAAAACTAACAAAATGTTAGAGCTTCCAACTAAAGTCTCGAAGTTTTAAGGCTATCAAAAAAACACTGTTTATATGTCGAAACCAATTGGAACGGATGAATACAGCCCACTATAGGAAATTTTGCCATTTATTAGGCATAAACCCATTTTCCAAAAGTGTTCAAAACTTAAATTTTTTTTGTCATTAGTTCACAAATTCATCTGTCTTCAATGTTAAATAACAGAAAATATGACTTAACACTCTGTTAAATGAGCAGCTGATGCTAACAGACAGTTCAATGTTAAGTGTGTGTTTTTCAGCTACAATTTGCAATTGCTATAAATTAATAAAAACAGAGAGTTTTGTCAAATATTAATGATGGAATCTAATCGTTGTGGTATGTACTATTTGTTAGTATCTTTGATATGTAGATTTGTTAGGGCTGTGACTTTTCGCATCTTGTAGAGCTTTCATACCGTTTCACTTTATCTCAATCCGCATAATTGCGCATTTTTAGCAAAATTTCATTTTTTAGGAAAAAAGAAAAAAGACCAATATTGTGCAATTAGAGAGGACTGTAAGATCAAAAATAGCTCTATATATCCAATTTATAAGGAAGTGACTGAAAGTAAAAGCCATTGCAGATCATCAGGCATTGTTGTTTCTGATGCGAAAGCAAAAGTCAGTCTTCAAAACCTTCTAGAGCACACTGCTGCTCAAATTGTTAACGTGCAAGATGATGTTTTATTACATGTAATGAATGCTCAGGGCTCAAATTTCGTAACTGCAGATTTAATTCTAAGTTACGGCTTTGATGGCAGCACTGGTCAAGCGAACTACAATCAAGCATATTCTGACCAAAAAGACGCGGATGCAGACTCAAGCTTATTCGCAACAATAGCTTCTCAAAAGTTACATTTCAAAAAATAACTGAGACGAATTTTTTTTTGTGTTTCTGATTACGCGGCAATAGTTTTACAATTATATTAAAATATTAATTTAAAATAATACAAAAAAAAATGTATCATTTATTTTAATGCGGAGTTCAGTGCTACCACGCCTATCTTTTCACAAATGTAGCCCAACGGTATGTATAACTTAAAGCAAAAAATTAGACCGCAAAATCTTGCTTAGTTTTTAAGTTATTAATTAATGTCTGAAATTTGGGAAAATTTCCTAAAGTGCAGCCGAGTTGATATAGCCATGTCCGTCTGTCTGTCCGTCTGTATGAACGCATAGATCTCAGAGATGGTAAGTGATGGAGGTTTGACATGTATAGGACATAAACTTCTTATATTTGCAAAGAGATCAAGTTTATTTTCAATTGTTGCCACGCCGCTTTTCGCCCCCGCAATTTGGAATAAACGTCATATCCCCACAGTTTGGTAGTTAGATGGTTTGTACCTTTCAGAGATATTTAGTAATTAAGATTTTTTCTCGATTTGCCGAAAAAATTATAAAGAATGTATGAACGATACTTAAGTTATGAGCAAAAGAAAGTTACATCCCCCGCCCTGGCAGTAGTGGCGTCATCTATATTCATTGTATAATACAATTAGTGGCTCCATCTATTGTTCAGCAGCGCTGCTTTCAGCTGCTACTCCAGGTACAGAGTATATTACAATCGGGTTTGACATGTTTTATTTGATAGAAGCGTGCTTAAGTTTAGCATCTATATCTTATATAGATCCTACCGGACTTATCAGCTGGATTGTTCGAACTTGAACATGATATTCAACTCGGCCCACACGTAGTGTTAATCTCATATTTAAATATGTAGCCTATGTCGCCATGTGTGTCATAAACATGTCACCTTATGTAATATTAATAGCCGCAGTGACGAGGATCAGCCCAGCCCAGCAGACAAACCACTTGAAAGGGTCATCCGCACTTAACATGCTTCGTGGGAAGCAATGTGTAGTCCTTCCACGAATGCATTTCTATATTTATACACACACAGCTATCTTACAAATACTGCCTTAGTTAAGTTAGAAGATAAGGGATGAGAAATCCTAAGTAAAAGGAACCTCGCTCAGACTGAGCAGGTTAGTACAATTGAAACCTGCAACCAGCGTGCTCATTAAAAGTGTATAAGTACATACATGGATCGAGCATTTGCATATGTATTAATATGTTGAAATTAACGAAATTATGCTACAAATTGTTATATTTTTGTTTATTCAAAAAGAATATTTACTCAGGTCTGAATTTAATACATAAAATTGTATGAATAGATGAATATTGTCTCCCAAATAAAAACAGACTCCCTGAAGAAGGCAGCAAAAGCTAGTCAAAAATCGTAGCAGAACAGCTAACTTCAGCAATGTTTTAACTGCAGCAAAGGAGGACAGCCTAAAATAACCCCAGTAGAAGAACGCAGTATTCAAATCCAGTCCTAAAAAATGCGTACTCCTTTTACGCCTGACAACTTAAAATGTTGAAAAATAATAATTGGTCGTATCAATGTACATTGTTTGCATATCAATCAATTGTGTGACATTAAGTTGATACAACATGGTTTGACATGGTGGCTTTGTATACTTATGCGTAAGGGGGAGAAGGCGGGGAAAGGGAAGAAGAAAAAACATAAATGATTACTCCGCCATCTCTCTCTCTCTATCTATCTATCTCTTTCTGTCTTTCGCTTTGTGCGTGTGACATATGCAAATATTTATGCACTTCACTCCCTCGACCTCGGTTGTGCATAAAATTATGCAAATGTATATGCGAGTGTGCATGTGTGCGTGTGTGTTTGTGTAAAAAACAAAAAAAAAAACACTTGCACAGAGGCAAAAAACAGAAGCAAGCGCCATAAAAGTTAAGTAAATATATAAACACGCATCGGCTTACGCTTGCCTGGGTGTCAGCCTCTTTATTATTGTTGTTTGTACCTGCATGTTGATGTTGTTATTGATATAAACACACACACACCCACACTTACACACACACACACACATGCACTTGAATCAAAATGTTTGTAAGTTAAGTAAACAACATTGAAAATCAGTTATGCCCCACTCCATTATACCAGCTGCATTCCGCCCATTCCATCAAAGAATGCTTAACATTTACAATAAATTGCGCGTGAATGATGCATAAATCAAATAAAGTTTAAAATATTTATGTAAAAAAAAACGTAGCATACTTTTCTGGGCACAATCCATGCGTATTAAAATAGAGAAAATAGATTAATCTCATCAAATTTCAGGCTGGGTAGAGCTCAAACACCTCTTGTCCAAAAACGCGCATACTTCAGACAGTGTAAAACTTTTGATTTACTGCAAGGTAAATGTTATTGTAGTTGCCACAGATGCTGTGAAGTTGCTTGCTGTTGCTGCTGCTGCTGTTGCTGCTGTTGTTGCTGTTATTTAGCAAAAAGTTTCACAGCAAGTTAAGTTAATTTGTATCCACAACTCAATTGCAAAAGTTTAACCGAGCAAAAGATTTATGAACTTTATATGCAATAACAAGGCAAAAGTGAAAAACAATAAACAAAGATGGCTACCAACAGGAACAGCCGCAGCAAATGCAATAAGTTTGCTCCTCGCCAAGCATTGTAGCAGCAGGGCCAAAACGGAGGCAAAGACTGCTCGGGGCATAGCAATCAGCTTTTGATAAGCAGCAAATGGCCAGTCAAATGATAACGACTCCCATCGATGTGCAATCATAATAACTGGAACCCAACTGGAAGCAGAAGCCTCTCTGTCGATTGACTTTTATGCCAGTTCACCGAAAGGGAATGGACTCACACACACACACACACACACTCAAACGAGAGTACGGGCGCACAAAGAGAGACAAAGAAAGCACAAAATTAGTTTAGCTTGCGGCTGGAAAGTCAATTTTCATAACAATTTTCTGACTGCCATAATGAAGCTTCATTTTTGTTGTTGATTTTACTGAGCATTCAACTTGAGACGAGTTTGGCTAATGAGTCTTTCCTGAAGTTGATAGGCTGAGATCTAAGGAAAGTGCTGAAATGAATCATTCACTAAAACTAAAATGAAAAATTAAACAAGAATGCGTTTTCGAAGCATAGTTCGAGACTGTCCTTTCCATGATACAACTAATAAAGGTACGGTCTGCTCGCAGCTGGCTCTCTGTTTCACCTTACAATACTTCAGTGAGTAAATGCCACTTGTTTGTGTTCCCGACGGGATTTCAAAGGGGTGGATTTCTGTGTGCACGCACTGATCACTTTGTTGATTTCTTTTGTGGCGGCATTGCAGCAGATGGATACTTAGATATCTACTGGGAGCAGTTCCAGGATGGCTTTGGTAACTACGTGAGAAGCAGGAAACTTGCTCAAGTGGCGTGCCGCTTGACCTGGTAAGTCCATGTGACTCGGGCAGCAGCTACGGTTGCAGCCAAGGCGTAGAACTGAGCGACCGTTGGATAAATTGGCCTCTACGGCAAATGCTCTTTGCACGTTGCTCCACCGCATGATCACGCCTGACTGGGAGGTAACAAAACTTTAAGACCCCACCTTTCAAACGAGACCACGCCCAGCTCTCAAGGTAATCGTTGAGCGGAATGTCGCTTATTTCAGATACGGGAGTCATGTTGCCCCACCCTGTATAAGTTGGCCTTACTATGACCTTACAATTTTCCATATATCAAATGTACCCCATTATGTAAAAACTCATACTTAAATTCTTTTTATATTCTTCTCATACTTCATATTTACATAGTTTGTAAATCTGCAAATCGCTTTGTACATACTAAGCACACACGCGAACAGGCAGTATTCACTTTCGTGCTCACTCGACCACTCAATCTCGCACTCAGTGTTTCTCGCTTCCCTGGCAAAAGCCAAAAATAAAAAATGCAAAGTGAAAATTTTGGCTTCAAACGTGGTGCCTCTATTTCGCAAAAGAATGAACTTGTTAATTGTATAGTTGATTTTGTTTCATTACAACCGTACTCTGAAAGGGAGAGCATGAAATATATTGGTTCTTACTGTGGGAGGTTTTTGAAATTCAAGTGAAATTTAATACAATTAAAACAATGTTTTTAATTTGTTGAGTTCTTTTATAAAATTTATTTTTTTGTCAGTACAATATTTTTGTGTACCATTGTTTATGTTATAAATTCAGGCAAAGTAATAGTTATGATACCCGCTGATTCCCCCAATGAAACTTATTTAATAAAATTGGTCAACCTTTTAAAATTCTAAAATTACAAAGTTTAGCTGCTGGAATGTGCCGGAAGTTGTGTTATATCTCCAGGCCTAAAATGTGCTTGTTTTTTTGCTATTTGTTTCTACGATGCAACTGTTACTTTCCTGGTCTCTGCAGTTGTTGTGTTTGATTCTTTTTTGAGTGTTCCAAGAAAGCACAAGTCAATTCGATTAAAATCTGTATTTGATTTATTCGATTTACTCTCAAATCCGAGATTATGGTATGTTTTATTATGAATTTGCTTTTTCTTTTTTTGGACTTAATAACACTAGTGTACAAAAAAAAAAAAAAAAAATTGAATGACCCATTTCTACTAAAACTATTTTACAGTGTAGTTTGGATTGGTGATCTCAAAAATCAATTTTAAAAATTTTTTCAAGGCACCGTTTTTTAAATATGAATTTTTTTCATTTTTTCGGTAGTTGCACTTAAATTTTATGCCATATCTCAATTCATAATCGTCAGATGGTGTCAAGCAACATATGAATCGAAAGGTAATTAAATTATCAATTATAGTTTAGAAGTTTGAATAAAATGACATCTGGCAATGGACATCTGCAGCGCACTATGGGTTTTTTTTTCGTTTTTTTTGGCATCAACTTCAAATTGAAAGATAGAAAGCTAAGTTTTTGCACATAAATTATTCAAATTAAAGTAGAATTTCGGTTTTTGTTTATTTTATGATTCGACCACGCCTACATCCCCTTCCCCCAACACGGTACCTAAAATTATTTGGAAAATTCAAAATAAATATGTTTTTCGATAGATTTCATCTGTTGTGTGCATTTGTACTTACTGAAACAACTAGACATAAATAAAAACATCTAAAACAACCAATTTGGGCCAAACTTATTAAGAAATTTGGTCCTTGTAACAAATTTTTTAATGTTAACCAGTTTTTAACTGTTGTGCCTTAACAACTGTGCCTTAGTTCCAAAGTTTTTAGTATTTAAAAAAATCGATTTTTGAGTTAGTGTTGTGTTCTGATAATAAAAAACAAATATTAAATTATTTAAATTTATTTATGTTTAAACAGCTTACTTAGGCTACTTACAACGTATGAGAACTTAATTTTCTCTTCTCTTCAAAATATTCTTCGTCTGAAGCAATCACTTCGAGTTCTTCATTAAGTTCTTCGTCATCCTCTAACTCATCTTCTTCAGTTTCATCAGTATCTGGTAAAACTTCAAAGCGTGTTGACTGCAGCAGCGAGAAAACTTCATTTGGTATTTTTTTTTTTATTTTTAATTTGTCTTTCTTTTATGTAGATACTAGATAGCAATGGGTCCGAAGTATCTAAGGCTCTGTTAAAAATATCGGTCATGTTGTCCAGTCTGCTGCATTTCCAACCCATGTCGCCAACTTTCGTTTTTGCCGGGAGCTAGCGTTCTCATAGTCCACTTTTGGACGTCCACCTCTATTTCTCGAGCCACAACTTACGTCGATGTCAATTTTGATCTTTTTATTAAGCCATTCAGAATGCTTACTTTTAAATCTTTGAATTTGTCGCCCGCACTTTGGCCATGTTCTTTCAAAATATTTGACAAAATCGCGTACCTTTTCATTTACTTGAGAATCGACGCTTTTATTTAGGTTATTTTCCCCAATTTTTTGCTGTATATGCTGTTTGACAGCGGCCTCTGAGCGTTTGTGGCTGACAAAAATGTGTAGCAGCTCTGCATGCTCAAACGCATATCCCTCTGGAAAAAGGCGATTTTTTCGCGAAAAAGCAAATTAAAGCAGACAAACGAAGTTGCATATTATTCTGGACACTTTAGTTAGTAACTCCACATTTAAATACCTGAGCACTTTGGAGTGCCTTGCGAGTTCTACTCCACGAAACACTGCTAAATTTGCTAAGATTAATCAAAAAAGCACACATAAATAAAACACGTTTCACGAGGACAAAAACACATAGAATTGACGAATATGTTATATAACTCTTGTTTTACATACCTGAACTACGACTTTGCATCATTTAAAGTTGTATTTTATTTATATGTGGCCAACGAGAGCAATAAAACTTTAGCAATGCTTTAAGCTGAACTGTACACAAAGCTACCACGTGCGTAATCAGCTGACTTTGACAGTGTATCGATCAATCAGTGTGACCGTGAAAAATTTTATCGATTGATTTTTTATTTAACTAGAGTATTATAAACATAAAAATTAAAGTTATTTCAAAAAACAGAGCAACATTTTTTTTGGGTTTATGCCAAAAAAAACGAAAAAAAACCCAGTGTGCAGCGTTTCACACATCTCGATTTCTTTGATTCGCTTTCGGTCTATAATTGAGTCCTTTGCATTGCGGTACGTATTTACAAAATGTTTCCCTATGTTTCGCGGCTGCGTGATCACCTAGTCTTTTCCAATCCTCGCATTAAAGTCTCCAATAATCATGAGGTTGTTAAGTCCAAAAATCTCTCTCCCATCGATTGCAGCTAATATAAACTGGAACGATTCCGAATTCTCAACCACCTCGATCACCAAGGTATCTAAATTCCGATCAAACCTGCACTGGCCATTTTGAAGAAGGCATTTTTTTATTCCATAAAGGCTCCCGCCACTAGCTCTTCCCCGAGTTGAGTTTCTTGTCGCTGGTATCCATTGTAGCAGATGGTTAGGGAAATATGCGTCAAATTGTTGTTCATTTTTGTCGACAAACATTTCGAAAAGTACAAAAATATCATAAGAAGTGACATATTCAAAAAAAACTTTAAATAGGACCTTATTTGCTAAGCCAGCTATATTATATGCTAATATTTTAAAACTACAAGAAAAGTTTTTATTAAATATGTGCTGGATTTGATGGGTTATTAGTTTTTTGCTTGGCCATTTTCCCTGCGAACTAGATCCTCATATTTAGTGTTGAAGCTGTAGTCTTGGCCGTATAGTTCGTGCAGGGTTTCTTCTACAGGCTGCCCGTTGTGCATTAGCTCGTCGTGGGTATTCCAGTAAAACCGCTTAACCTCTATAGCAAGCCTGTCATAGCGTACAAAAACATTTTTGTTGGAGTTCGATGACAATATTTGCGCCCTAAGTGTGAGCATAGCACTTTTACGCAACTGTCGTATGCTGTTAAGATCCTTCTCAACATAGATTGTCGACCCCTTTAGCAGTTTGGATTGCTTTAGCACTGTTTGTGCGGTGGTCATTGACTCAAATTGCGCCAAAACAGTCATTTTGGTGCCTTTTTCGCTTATTTTCCTAACCGACTCGATGACAGAGTTCGACTTTAGCTTTAGCTTCTGAGCCATTACCGACTTGATTGCTTCCATAGGATATGTTTGCGTATCCAGGCCTCTAAAAATCAAGTTTCGTTTCTTAATCTCATCTTCGACCCTCAAAATACGAATTGTTTCATCCTGTTTTTGGCTACGTAGCTCCTGGATTTCGGCTTTTAAAATGTTGTTTTCATCCGTTAGGTGTTCGTCTTTTGCTGCCATTTCTTCCACATTCACTTTGACATCCAAAATATCCTCTTTGGATGCAACTTTTTTAAACTTTTCATCAGAAAGCGAAGACATAACATCCATCAGGGCCGTCAATTTCATATTTCCCACTGTGTCGCACGCTTCATCTATTCTTACATCAGGCGACGTTTCCTTAAGTAGCCGTTTTGCGCCTGTGATTGAGGGTATAGAGACACATGGTGTGCCTTGGCCAATGTTGGCAGATGTATTTGGTGGAGTTCTTTGTATTTTGCTTAATTAAAAGAATTAACCTGAAGGTATGCTACTATTAGAATATCTATTAGATAGTGCAGTTGAAAGTTTCGAAACCAATACTTTCACCCAGAGCTTTGAAGTCAAGCTTTATGCAGCTAATGAACTCGTTTCGTGCTTATCAGCTTTCTTTCTGTCCCTCGCTCTTATGACGTGCAGAGAATATAGTAACGCTCTTGAATATCAGCTGGAGTCCAAAGTCTAAGCGCACACTTTTTGTCATGGATGTTCAGTAGGTTTGGTTATTGTTGTTGTCTTGAGACTTACTGATTTTGTTGGTGTAGGTCTTGGGTGCTCCGCTGCTTGAAGATGATGAGTTGGGCCGAAATGTATTTCGTCAGCACTTCTTCTAAGGGGTATCCAATAATATCCACTAGAAACAACTTCACCGCACCTCATATCTATCGGTATTATAAAGCCGTAATCAAAGTTTCAAGTTGATATTTCTACTGAAAGTTTTTTTGGCCACAGTCTCTATACAAGCTGGCCCTCCGACTATTGGGTTCAAATTGGGAACAGCAAAAGATTCAACTTTTGATTTTTTTTTTTAAAGTTCAGAATTCAGTCCAGAATTCCCTAAAAAAAATTGTCTTAAGAAACTATAGCACAGAGATTCCGGAATTAGTAAACTAAAGCAAGGTAGCAATACTATTGTAAGTCAGAACTGATCAGAAACTGATTTTCTAAGCCTACCTCGGTGGATTGTATTAAAAGTAGTCTTATTTTATAGCGTTTGCTACTCATATTTCTTTTTGATTATTTTCTTTTACCTCTTTCCCTCATTTCAAAGCGTTTTTTGTGCTTGCTAAAAAACATCACTATTGATTTATGTTGTAAACGGCTATTTTTCTAGGATTTTCTAGCTATTTCATAGACACTATTTACACGGGCTTCCAAAGGAAACGTTCCATATACACACGGTTTATTATTTATATTGTCCAGACGGGTTTCTTGTGTTCATTCTATTTACAACTTCTGTTTTCGTTGGTCGGCTTCAACGGCTATACGAATTTCATCCGGTTCCAAGGCTATACGGGTTCATTCAAGTACAACGGGCAATCTCCGGCGATACGACAAAAACGGCGGCAACGGATTTCGACTGCAGCTTCATCATGGGTCTGCCCAGCAGGTTTAGCGGCTGGTTTGACAGAAACTATTCTGAATGCTGGCAACAGCTTGTTAGGCAGCTTGTCCAACGTTGAAAATACTGGCATCATTGCAGCAGCGTTACTCAGCTCAACGCGTCGGCCATGTTGCTTTCATGTATTGCATCAGCATTTCGTTTGGCGTCAAGTTACTATTGTCATCTCCCTCTTGCTCACGCTCACGCATTCACAACTCGGCGGAAATGCTCTTTGCTTGTATGAAACTGCACACTTTCATGTATTTCAGCAGCATTTCGTCGGCGTCATGTGTCTGGGCCTTGTTCTGCGTTGAAAAGCCGACTCCAGCGGGATCACCTCCTTCTGCAATGGCAGACATTACGGTGGTGGACAAGGAACGGGGTTGATGTACGGATTGCTCAGCGGCCTAGGGGAGATGCATATTTCTGTTGTTCGGCTTTACAGATTGATCAAACTTTCTGGGCTTCGGTATACGACTTGGGCCTTGACCCCACACCTGATTTGTAATCGGCTGTTTTTCTCAGTTTTTCTTAGTACTTACACAGATTTCCATATACACACGGTTTGCTATTTACATTGTCAATACGGATTTCTTCTGTCCATTATATTACCAACGTCTGTCTTCGTTCGTCTCTGTGTTTCTGCTACTCTGTGACCATCGTACATATTGTCTTCTATTTCCAAAAAAATTTCATAGTCATCCATGTACCATTTTTTTCCTGCTGGGTTCATTCTAATTAGCCAGTCTCTCATCTTTTCACATATTTTTGATGATTTTTATTAGGCTATTTCTTTTCCAATTATTTTGTTTTTTCGTGATTCACAAAATCAATTAAAAACCCCTTTCAAATTGCATTTTCATTGCTCGCTTAAAATTCACTTATGACTTTGTTGCCCTCCTGCATACATACACATAAAATATATGTGTGCACACAAAAATCCATAACTAATTTGCCAAAAATTACAATACTTTTGGCCTGCGATGCGGCAATTATAAATCAGAAATCTGCCACAAATTGCGGTTGTTGCGACACGCACTCAATGCAATTATAAATCGCCACAAAATGAAATATTACACACACCCAACCACATATATACACTCGAAATTTAAATGTATTTTATTTGTTAGATCTCATTCGCGTGTTCTTCTTGACTGTGCTGATAGGCCAGAAAGAAGGCAAAGACAAGAAATGCCAGCAGAGTACACCAAATGGGAAAATAGCCACGATTAAAGACATCGCGATAAACTTCAATGATTTCCATGTCCAGTAGACCGGGTTGAGCTTTATTCGGTCGAGCCATTGTGGCGCAGACTTTAATTTACATTCAAAAAAAAAAAAAAATGGTGTAAAATTCTAATGCCAAATTGAAATTGATAACAAATTAGAAAAGGCCTCCTGAGGCCAGCCACCCAACCTCAAACCCCATCACAATGAACAATGATGAATCATCAGTGCGCCTGCCTACCATATAATTGAATTTAGTGCTAATGATGGCATTGACGATAATACATAATATTCAACATTAATTCAAGCAGACATTAATTGATTGATTATTTGATTGCATTATTGTCATATCGCAACTGCAATTTCACTGCTGCCATCAACAACAAACGCGTCCTGTTTGACATTTACACGGAATTGTTCGTATTGTTGATAATAATTTAGCCAAATTTACATGTTGACAGGCTTAATTAAGCGAAGTCAAGTCTATGGCGAAATTGTTGTGGATACGCGCTGACAAGTGAGAAAATGACTAAATTTGTATACCAATTAAATTTTGGACAAAAAATATTGGATCAAAGGGTCTGATAGGCTGCCTAAAGTCTGTGATTTTAAAATTTCATTTATAAGTAGACATGAAATAAATTGCCAGTGATAGAGAATTGAGCAAAGTTTTTGAAAAAGCAAATTGCTGATATAGACTGAAAATATTTTCCGGTATAAATAAAAGAAATATATAAGGTAATTGTTTTGGTAGTGCGCGTTGGACCATCACCCTAAAACTATCGAATTTGGAAACTCTTTTTAGATATTTTTTTATTTTGGTTGATACGTTAGAAACGTTAAGTGGAGCCAAACGAGAGGCTATCGAATTTGAAATAAAAAATACAAAAAAAATGATTTTCATTTTTTCTACTTGTGAATCGCGATTCTACGATTCATACCTTGCTCAACTCCGTCAAGCTTTTCTGAATTGAGATATGGCTTCAAGTGTAAGTGTAGCTAACGAAAAAAAATGAAGAAACTCATATATAAAAAAATTCCCATAAAAAAAAAAATGTTAAGTCAATTGTCGAGTTCAGCATTCCAAACCTCACTTCAAATTTTTTTCTAAATTTAGACAGTTTTTTTTTTTATGAATTTTTTGTGACGAAACAGAGATTTTCTCTTTATTAAAACTAATAGTACATTAAAGTAAAATTTCCACGAAGAAATATTAAATAATACGGCAATGGCAGCAATTTTTCGGACGTGCCTCGGAAAAAAGTACAACTGCCGTGTCCTCTCATAACTTGGTGCTGGATCATCTGAATTCAAACGAGATGGCCAAGCTAACTTCGTCTGTGCCGAAGTTTTTAGGCCCTTGCAAATGCTGTTTCTTAGCTGAGCTTACATAAAAATCCAAAAAAATGTTAACTAAAGCCTATTTTCCGACATAAACATCTGATTTGGACCAAATTTAGCGACTCTTATTGAAAACATATCAAATTAACAATCGCCGAGTTTCAGAAAGATAAAATTGAAAACAAAAAAGTTTTTCTCATTTTTCGACCGATCGGGCCTTTGGCAGCATAAAATATAGTCATCCGATTTCCACCAAATTTTGCGAATATATTTGAAAGCATATAGAATTAGTAATCAGTGAGTTTAAGGAAGCTAACATTAAAAACAAAAAACATTTCTTACTAAGAACCATTTTCGACCGATCGGTCTTATGGCAACCATATAGTCACCCGATGTAGATCAACTTTTTCAAATTAGTTTGAAAGCACTTAATATTAAGAATAACCGACCTTAAGAACGATTTACTTGAAAACAAAAAAGTTTTTCTCACTAAGACCCATTTTCCGACCGATCGGTCCTATGGCAGCTATAAGATATGGTCATCCAATTTTGACCAAATTTTGTAAATCTGTTTAAAAGTATATTAAACTAATAATGGAAGAGTTTGATGACGCTAACATTGAAAACAAAAAAGTTTTTCTCACAAAGACCCATTTTTCGAAAGAGAGTTAAGCAAGAAAAGTTTTGAGCTGGTGGTCCATTGAGTGAAGTTCTTCTTTGTTGTGCTACCCTGTAAATGTGGAAAAGTGGAAGGGTTTACTGAGAAGATATATGCTGGGTGACGATTTGCAAAAATGTTTATTTTATTACTTATGAATATCACTTTATGTCCTCATTGCATGGTCTTTGCAAAGACTTGAACATTGGTATATTTTTCGTATTCGTAGCTGCACTGCTAGCACTCTAACTTTTTTGGTTAAAATTTAATGTCATAACAGTTATTTTCGGTCCCTGCTTTAAAGTTTTGAACACTACAAAATCTGGTATAAAACGTTCATAAGCAAATTTTATCGGCCTATCTCACACTGAATCATCAATGCCAGGTCCATAAAGGATGCTGCTATCATCCATGATGTCGAAAGCACCTTTTTGCTGCTGTCTACGACGAATCCTACCTTCTTTAGTATGTCTTTCAGCCCCCTACGTATGGAGTCAGTTGATCTCGCTCAGTCATAAGCACTTGATCCACTACTGACTACCATGTCTTGCATGAAGGTTAGTAAAGCAAAAGAACCTTCATTGCAGACACTAGCTGCCACATAAGCTGCAATTGCAACGATGACAGAGGTTCCACTCAAGTGCTTTGCTAAGATTTTCAAAATAAGTTGGATTAAACTCTCATTGTTGTTCTGCTTCGGCTTTTTGGTCTCTTCTCTTCAGCTTCGGCAGGCGTTCGGCATGCGTTCGGCTCGTATATGTGTAAATAGCTCGAAACATTTACACGAAACAGCTGTCAGGTAACAATAGCGCGCTCGGGTCGGGTAGGGACTAAAATCAGAGATGTATAAAAATACTCGTAACTTCGTCAATTTTGCTCCGATCAACTTGAACTTTTGACACAATATTCTTAAGATGCAAAAATGAAAAATTTTAATACTTTAATAGCATGCAAGCACCCTTTATATACAACTCTTGCCATAAGCAATTGTAAATAGCTGTAACCAAAGACACTGCACATATAGATACCGTATCTCATCCAAACTTATTTATTTATTTTTTTTGGGATCCAATGTCAGCTCCCAAGACAAATCGGGTTTTCTTTCACATGCGTCATCCGTAATATCTAGAAATTTTTGCTTTCAGCCAACAGCCATTTATTAAAACTTATAGCAATGTCAGCTCCTAAGAAAATGAGCATCAACCCTTTTGCGGGCAGTAATAAAGTGATCGGCGTTTGGTGCGGACGTGTTCCTGTGTCATCTTTTGAGTTGCCACAATACCTTACCCACCATCCACTAACAACTCCTTCTAAACACGTTTCATGCATACAATGTAACCAAAGCTCCCTATTTTCGTAATATCGAAACCCTTAGGGTATTCTTTCAGCTATTTATAAGAGTTCATAGTGGGTACTCCTATAACTAATTTGTACAGTGATGATTACAATGATTACTAAAGAATACTCTTATACTTAAGATTTAGATTTATTATTTTCCCAATACAATAAGACAGAATCTTATAAATTAGCATTGGTCACGCAGTATAAAAGTTGTAACGTATATAATAAGTGTACCCTAACTTACAAGCTTCGCATATAAATAGGCATTTTTAATAAGTTAAAAAGTTACAAATACAAAGTTAAGTTACAAAGTTAAAAAGTGATAAATACAATAGGGGTGTTCCTGCAAGTGATTTTGATTCTTCGATTTTTTTCAAACTTTCAAATAATTGGCTTTAAGGTTGAGAGAGAAAAGAGAATATTTTTACGGAGGAGGTCAAACGCGAACTACCAAAAGCATCACATTATATTTTTCTTTTATTTATGCTGGAAAATGTTTTCAGTGTATGTTACCAATTGTTTTCCAAAACTTTGATCAATTCTCTATCACTGGAAATTTATTTCATGTCTCTAGCTACTCTGGTTCCCGGGATATTGGAATTAAAATAAATAGAGGAAAGCTAACTTAGACTCGACCAAAGTTTAAATACCCTTGTAGCTTGTATTATTTATATAAATTAAGGTTTTAAATAATTTTCGTCGAACATTCTTAGCTGAGCTATTTCCCAAACTCAGCAATAGATCACTACAGCGTCACTACTTTGATCATTTATCGTGATATCATCGATCGATGATCGTGATCATCCTGAGACAATAGCATTATCCACTTACTTGAGGCATGATTACGATATCCAAATGTACGTGGTCGAAACGGTTATCAGGCATGTCAATCTTCACTTTTAGCTCGTTGGCAGCGTACACAGTTTCTTGCCCATGAGATTACGTCCTTCCTAATCGACGGCCATACATACTTTCGTCGAATTTGTCGCAATGTGGATCTGCCACTCGAATGTGAAAGGCCATGTACCGAAGCGAAAACATCATACTTCATGGATTGAGGAATATATGGTCTGTTTGATCCAGTGGAGATGTCGCAATATACATTTCCATCAAACTGGATACGTTGAAGTTGAAGAGAGGTACTTCCGTGTTGGAGTTGAGCTCATCGTCGTCTTGCTGTTCGTCTGAAATTTTTTCCAATGAAATTTCACCAGGCATCGAAATCGCGTTGAGTCGTGAGAGTGCATCATATCGATCTGCTTCTGGAGGTGCCGACACACTGAAGGACGCCGTCCTCCAGGTGAACTGCAATTGTATCAAACCGATCAGCATCCACTGTGATATAACTTAGCCTGAATGATCGCTCGAGTTGCGCAAACCAGAGCTGTAGGGGGCCGAAACGTGCGTCTGCCTGCTGCTGCTGCATTTGATGTAGTACGTTTTCCATGATTTCCAGTTGGGCTCTCAATTCCCCCTCCGCCATGTTGATGTTGTTTCTGCTGTCAAAGAAGATTTCCCCATCGTCACTCCTTGTGTCTCGTTGAGTGGAGCGCAAATTATATTTCGTCATCTACCAATGTGTATTGCATCAGACAATTTTTGTACGATAAAACAGCATCAACAAATTGATGCGCGTTGCTTAATTAAAATGAAAATAACTTTGTTATGTTTATGGTTTGTGTTCTTTAACTTAGTCGGGGTCACCACTTTAGTTATCTTTAGTAACTAACTTTATTTAATAATAGTATTACACGCTAAAGCGAATAAACGAAAGTCGATTGCGTTGACGATGATGCAATGACGCTTCGTCCAGAGTTGGCGGCTCGCGATGGCATCGTGTTGTATCGATAGCTTGCCACTCATATCGATAAGTGGCTGCAACTATCGCTTCAGGGACTGACTTGGTGATGCCACAACCATTTGCTTACCAGTTTGTTATATGGCAGGTATACGATATAGTCATCCGATATTGACCAAACTTCCTAAAATTGTGCGGAAACCGATAATATTCATAATTGGAAAGCTCAAAGACGCTACCATTGAAAACAAAAAAGTTTTTCTCACTAGAACTACTTTTTCGACCGATCGTTCCTATGGCAGCTATATGCTATAGTCAGCAGATTTAGATCAAATCTGGCATAAATGAGAGGTAGTATATAAAATTGATTAGTAACAAGTTTGGGAGCGATAGCATTGAAAACAGAAAGTTTTCCCTACTAAAAATTTTTTTCAGAGCTATCTTTTGTATGGCAGCTATACTATATAGTTGACCGATTTTAATAAATCTTTGTGGAATTCTGTAAAAGCATAGAAAACTTAGAAATACGAGGAGGGGCACGTTTGCGTTGAAGACAAAAAAGTTTTTTTTAACTAAAACTACTTTTTCGACTGATGGTTCCTATGGCAGCTATATGCTATAGTCATCCGATCCGGCCGGTTTCGACAAATGTGCAGCGCATTTGTACCAAAAAGGCTTCGTGCAAAAATTGGTAAAGATAACTTAAAAACTGAAGGAGGAGATAGCATAGAAACAGACGGACAGACGGACGGACGGATATGGCTTATGTGGTCGGAGATGCTTCTTTCTATGCGCTACAAAAATCTGCACAATTTTAATATACCCTCTACCAGGGCATAAAAAGGCGTATAAAAAATTATTTTTGACTAAATCTCAAGAACATGTTTTCAGTTTGTTTTGAAGTAATCTATCCAATTATAAAGGAAATTTAAAAATCCCAGACTTTAGGCCGCAACCCTTTCCTTTACGTTCTAGTCCCCTTTTTTATGTTTTAATAAAACAAATTATAATCGAGATAAAAATAGAAATAATTTCGAGTCAGGTTCTTATTGGCTTAAAGTTGGATTCCTGATGCCATATTTGCTTTTGGCACATTTAATTAATTAAACTTGCTGAAAACCTCAAAAGACCATTTTATGGTTCACCTGGGATCGATGTAAATATGAAACGTATGAAACGCATTTAAGCAAATGCATTTGTCACATTTTGCCTTTGCCTTTGCCCTTGTCCAAGTTCAGCCAACTGTGCGTATGCCTAATCTTCCGCATTGAGCATACGTCAAGCCACAAAAGTTGTATGATGTTTTTGGACTGGCAATAACAGCAATTACAATGACCGCTGCAGCTAATTTAACACAATTATTATTATGTTTTTGAAGCCCCTGACATGTTGTGCAGCAGCAGCAGCAGCATCAAATTCAGTTTCAGTTTGCATTTTGCGTTTTCTATTTCGCTTAGCAGCATTGAAGTGCGAACCTTAATTAAGCGTTTCCTGCCGCAATGTTATATGCAATTTGCTGGCCATAATGAGCTTTATGGCCTGCAACTAAAGCCATAAAATCCCACAACAAAACTGGAGACAAAATTTTGCATCTCTGGGCTGCATCTTGTGGTCGGCATAAAACTCTCATTTACATTTCTGTCTCGACGCAAGGGACATGCGAGAGATACAGCAAGGACTTTTGCCATTGTGGTTTCAAGTGTAAATTACAATGGGGAAATTTACACATAATTAATTGTTCAAAGGTAACACGCAAAATCTCATAAAACCTTTTTGGTTTCGTATTTCAATTAAAAAACAAAAAAAAAAAAAATAATTAAAAGAAAAGAAAAAAGCCAGGGCCAAGTGCAACATGTGTCGCTAACCAAAGCTGCCAACTTTGGCGCAAATGTTGGCAATTTGTAGACAATTAAAAAACTTTACATGTTTTGGCATTAAACGAGCAAATTGTTTTAAAATGACTTTGCCAAGACAAAGGAGCAACAAATTCAATTCGTGCGGCGGCTGCCAAAACTGATTTCAATCGCGCACATGTGCCGCCGCTGAAAACTTTTGTGTGTGTGTGTGTGTGTGTACATAAATTCAATTAGTAAGCAATGCCACAAAAGTAAAAGCATAACCCACCAGCCAACCCTATCCCAGCCTACATTTTATGCCACGTGACATGGTTGTTGGGTACAGCTAGAAGAAGTGAAGCAGTTGCTGTGGAAACCTGTCTAAAATTCTCACATATTGCGCCAAAATCATTAAAGCTTTGGAAACGTATTTGATTGCAGCCGACACTTGTGTCAGTGGTGGTGAAAAAAGGCATAGATACAATTATACACGGTCTTAACTGTTTTTAAAGATTTTTGGAGGATTTAGACCATTGTAGAAATTGTAGAAAAATTCTAATCTCTCTTTTATTCAGTTTTTTGTATCTCTCTTAAAATATGATTCCATATTTACATTAAACTTTCAATCCTGCAAAAACTCTTACCGCAAACATGAATAGCAGTTTCGTCTGCACAACCACAAAGTGAACCAGAAACGCATTTGAAATCTCAATTGCCTGCCATCCTGGCATAATCCTTGTTGTGTAGTTGTCAAACATTCAATAGATGCTCCCTGCTGTGTGCCGCAATCGCTGCCATCAGACCACAAAGTAAACTCATTTTGATGTGTACATCATCGGGATTCCGTGGGGAGATAATAGCAAGAAGTCAGTGGAATGCTTCATTATTGACGCTCTGACCCAAGTACATATTTTGTGTTATTGATGTAAGCGTATTCATCACAACATGCCAAAGCGTTGTCTGTCCGCGCTTGCAGCAGCTGCTACTTCAAATGCACTTCACTGCACAAATCCATTTTTTTTTTTTGTTTCCCCCAACCGGCCGGGGATTGTCTGCGCTTTGCGGTAGGGGGTGGGGGTGGGGTAAGGTAAAGTGCATGTATTGCGAATCGATTGCAGCACATTATTTCACAATTTCGTCAGAGCATAAACATGCACTGTACGTCCGTACAGACGTGTGCATTGTGCACTGTGCAAATATAAAGAGTTTCGGCAGATTGTTAACTTAATTAGCTTGATTTGAGTATAAAGGAATAAGAGCTTATTAAAGCTGCAGATAAGCCAAGGGATTGGAAAGAAGATTCAAAAAAAATGTATGGTAAAAATTAATAGTTTCAATTAAAACAAAATCCCCTTTTCTGATCACAATGTTTTAAGAGGGAGAAAATCTTTTGTAAAAAAAGTAATTCTAAAACATCTTCTTGTGGCTTGGTGCAGAATATGTGTTTTGTTTATAGTTTCTTGAGACTGAGGTAAGCTTTGCATTCTGTCCCAAAATGCAAGCAATTCATAACCCATGTGCTGCCAAATCTGGACGAGTGTCGCACTACATGAAGGTAAACTGGGAAAGCTTCAACGTTATTTTGAGCTGAATAGAAAATGATGAAGTTTTTAATGGTTTGCGCAGCAGTACAGATCCCAACTAACGTACGATTTATGGTGGTTCTATATCGTCTTGGGTCGAAAAGCACGATAAATTAAACGAGTTCCAAGCAGGATTCCGGCGTTGATACTCAACGGTTGACAACATATTCAACTTAGCATCTATAGTCCGCATTAAATTTGAAGAAAAAAGAAAAGTTTATGCTTATTTTGTAGATTTTAAGGCTGCGTTTGACCGAGTACCTCGTAAACATCTTATATACAAGCTCCAACGACAAGGTGTATCCACAAAAATAATACAATTTATAGAAAAAGTATACTCGCAAACGTCTTGCGCTGTTTGGACTGGGAGTGAGCTTTCTGAGAAGTTTGAAACCATTAACGGATTAAAGCAAGGATGCCTTATGTCACCGTTGCTGCTTGCGATGTACTTAGATGATCTGCATGAACACTTAGGAGGTGGCCTGTATATCGACAACACAAACATTAGGGTATTAATGTACGCAGATGACATTGTGATGGTAGCGGACAATCCCTCAACCCTCCAGCAAATGATCCATAACCTCGAGACATACTGCATATTGTGGGGCATGGAAGTCAATAAGACAAAATCCGAGATTATGGTGTTTAGAAAAGGCGGTAGACTGGCGGCATCGGAGAACTGGACGTATCAGGAGGAGCAGGTGAAGGTGGTACCGGAGTACAAATACCTTGGGGTTATCCTGACACCTACAATGAGCTTTAAGAAGCATGTGGCAGCCAGGACAAAAGAAGCAAAGGCGAGTATAAACTCTGTGTGAGCGAATTTCATCAACAAGGGGACAGTGAACCTAGCATCTAAATGAAAAATCTTTAACTCAGTCAGCAGAACGGTACAGTGCTATGGAGCTCAAGTCTGGGGTGGAGAAATAAAGGAAGAGGCAGACCAACTGCAGCGATATTTTTTAAAGAGGATACTCAAACTACCAGATAGCACACCCAACTACATATTGGGAATTGACCCAGGGCTAGAAGATGGACACATCTATAGTCTAACACTTCATCTCAAATACCTATCAAGAATTTTATTTGAGTATGAAGATTCTAGACTCCCGCATATCCTTGCTGAAAAAATGATGCGAAATATTTTGGGGTGGTTTGCGAGGCTTAGAGAAATGTTCGCGCATCATGGCATATCACTCGGAGACAACCAATCGCATGCAGATTGGATTGACCGCAATGTTCGTTTCCTAAGCGCATCTAAAGCAGATAACCACATGCAACACATGAAGAAGGCGTCAGTAAGTGCATCAAGAGTGTATAAAAACCTTAATTATGCAATAGGGCCCACATACTGCAACGAGTCTTTCAAGCAAAGCGAGATAACTTGGATAATGAAGGCCAGAGGAAATCTTTTATGGTTAAACAGCTGCCCAAGAAGAGTTGTAAATGGAGGTATATGCTCACTATGCAATATGTCTGAGCAGGAGGACATGCAGCATTTTGTAGGACGATGTCCAATACTGCGGGAATTTCGTTGGCGTTATTTCAAAACTTGTACATTTACCGAGGAAGAGGTGCTGACGGCCCTGAACGGGGGGATGGGATCGAATAATCTGGCGAATTACATAGAGATGGCTACTAATTATAGAAGAAATGTCATAAATTAAATTTTTAAATAATATGTAGAATATGAAATTTTGTTAATTATATGTAAAATAAGTATATGCTTATATATGTAATTGTTTTTTATGTCATACAACAGAAGGAAGGCTGACGGATTGAAAACCAAGCTTTAAATGTTTGTTTATTATTAGTTAATCAATGTAAAGCTGTAAGCTATGAAAATTATCAAATGAAAATAAACACTTATCTATCTATCTATCTATATCGTCTTGGGTTCTATGGCGAAGGATCCTCCATTGTAAAAACTGCAGCATTGTTAGGGATTGGTGATGGCGCCACCATTCAACTAGTTACTCGAAGAGTATTTAAGGCTGTTTTGACATATATTTTAACATTTAATCAAACTCATATGCTGTAGATAACGGAAATGATGCTGACGCTGGTCAAATAACATCGTCAAATGACGGCATCGAATAAACGCATTAATTTTTATTGTATTAAACCTATTATTTAGTATACATTAATCATTGTTCAAGACTATTGCATAAGCTTATATTTAATTTGAATCGCCATCATTTGCATTTCCTTGTTCATTTCCATTTGCTTTAGTTCCTTCAGATGCTCAAGTTCCATTGCCTTAAGTTGAGATTTTGCCATTAGCTCCTTATCAAATTTTTCTTTTTCCCATTCTAGTTTCCTCTTTTCTAGTTCCAATAACTGGTCGTCCACTTTACATTTCTGCCGCTGCATGCAAAGTACCATATTAAGAAGGGAACCAAAATGGGCCCGTTCCGATGATGCTCGCAATGCCCGGTTCGATGAGCACGCTGGGGATATAGTTAAAGGCTCCAACTCATCGATATCTTCAGTATTCTGCTGAAGATTTACGAAGTCTCCATAGCCCTCCAAAATATCGCAGTTTTCGGAGTCAATATCTCTTTGTGGATGTAAATTTTTTTTCTTTGTCCGTAAATTTGCTCCACTAAATCAAAGTTTGGGCATAAATTTACAATATAATCTAGAATTTGTAAATGAAACTGCAAAATCTTTGTATAAATTGTGATTTTTTCCATACCTGCAACAGTACGGTCTTCGCCTTCGGATATTAGACCGCCGCCTGTATTGTTTCGCCATTCCAGTGCAAGAATATTACATTAATAATGATCATATATTAAGGACAAATAAAATTTACTTAAGATTACCTCGAGCAACTCAGGCGAATCTTTAATGAGCTCCAACACCAGTTCCGAAAATTCTTTTGTTTTCGGCTGCGATCACTTCATAATATTGGTACGTTTTCGCTTTAAAATACTTTCGTTTGCACACTGAAATATGTTAAACAATCATAAACTTATGATTTGAAGTAATTTAGTGGCCAACACTTAAGACGTACCTGTTCCTCCATACTTAAATCACAAAATATAAAAGCCGTGCAATTGTTTCTCACAATTAGTTAGACAGAAAAATCAAAATCAGCCTTGAGGTTGAGTGAAAAAATTCTATTTTCCAACTAAGGCTGATTAGTTGAAAATTTTACAATCTGAAAATTTTCATTTCTAGAAGCGAATTTAAAATCTGTAAAACTACGTTTTATTCTTCTTCTAGTTCCAATCCAGTGTGGGACATAGCGCATCAACCACTCCTCTCTTCCAACGAACTCTGTTTTTGGCCGTCGCTTTGAGTTCTCCCCAGGCCTTCCCGATGTTTTCCGCTTTTCGACCATCAAGCTTCTTTGGGTCTGCCTGTTGTCTGACCGATGGCTTACAGCGGGTTCCATTTCAAAGCCTTCATAGCGATGTTGTTCTCACTTTTTCGCAGTGTATATCCTATCCAGCTCCATTTCATTCTGCGTATCATGGTGTCAACACTCTCCATATTTGCTTGCCTGAGCAGCTCGGAATTTCGTACAGAATTTGCATTGCAGGTATCGGTTCACATATGTTTAAAGATGTTATTTTCCATGTGGAGGAACCATATAGGAGCACTGGCATTACGCTCGACTTAAAAAGCCTGATTTTGAGCCTGTGTGGATACGATGAGCATCGTCAAACGGCCGACAGCATCCCAAAAGCACCTTTAGCTTCCTGAAAGCGGAACTCCACATCGAATTCCGTACATCCATCCACATCGACTATGCTGCCCAGGTAGCTTAATTGCTGGACTTGTTCAATGGGCTGTTCATCCAAAACCAGCGCATGGGATTGTCCGAGACGCATGCTGAGCGAATTAGTTTTGGAAGTGTTGATTTTGAGGCCTGCCGATTAAGCTGAGGTGCCAAGCTTGGCTAGCGCACTTGCCAAGTCGCTTAGCCTATTTGCAAGGAGGCATATGTCGTGTACATAGTCCAGATGACTCAGTACTGTTGTCATTGTCCACCTGATGCCGCTGTTGTTAGGTGCTGGTCGCATAGTGTAGAACACATCTGCAACCACCATTATAAACAAGATGGGAGACAGATCACAACCCTGTGGAACGCCACTCAGGACTGGAAAAGGCTGCGAGAGTTTTCCACCATGAAGCACTCTGCACTGGGCGCTGTCGTATGTCGCTCTGATGAGAAAAATAAGTTTTTCCGGTGCCCCCCTACATGGCAACAAGGCTTTCGCGAAGGCTTTCGCTCGATCATGCGATCGATGCGGACGGTGTTTTTATATAATCCGTGCACGAAGAGACTATTCTTGTCCATCATGGTGTCTCTTAGGCGATTCAAAACGATTCTTGCTTTAAGTTTCGAAATACAGCACATAGATCCCACGCCAGTTGTCGCATTTGCGTTGGTTACCCTTTTTGTGGACTTTCACCAAGATGTCCTTCAACCATTTCGTGGGGAGCTGCTCATTTTCCCATGCCCCTTGTATAACCGCGTAAAAACCGCTGAAATTCTTGCCCTGAGGTGACTTGAAATCTGTGGTAGCTCGGTAAAGAGTCGAAATGCGGCAGTAGATAATTCTCAGTTGAGAATTACCGCAAGCTGTGATCTCCAGCTACTCATTTGGTCCATTCTGGTCGTGAGATATTTACCAAAAAACACCACGATTCGTTAAGATAGGATTTGGAATCTATTCCATTTTTTTCTAGAATTTTGTTAGAATGATTCGCATACTTTCAAAACGATTTTTTCTTAAATACAAAAATTACCTTTTAAAATGAAAACCAACAAAAATAAATACATTGCTCACTTACTTCAAGACTGGCATAACTCATAAAATACGATTTTTGACTTAATGATGCAGAAATATTCGCGTGTATCGTGTTCTATATTTATGGAATAGTTATGGAACTAAAATTTTAGTATTGATATCTTTTATACTTTTGACGTAAGATGAGAATATATCGCTATTTTATTTTACATGTTAATTTTTATGTTAGTGCAAAAGCGTCATATCTCAGTTGTCCTGCAGTCCATATTGCTGGCGTCTTACAAACTCTTTACTCTACATTCAGCTATTCAAATATATAATATATAATTATTATAATTAAGCAAAATGAGCAATTAACGGTTTTTGGGACGTAACTTTAAATTTTGGGGGTCCCCGAGGAAAACCAAGTATGAGGAAGTGCTATACGCGACCTGCTCTACAGCGTATGCTATGCCAATACCCAGGTTATTACAATTTTTTTAAATTTGTAGCACTGTGTAATCAATACTTTTCAGAATTATTATTATTCATATGCATAGCATACTTTGAAGGGCATTTATCAGAACATTTTTGATTGTGAATAAACAGGGTATAGATTCGAGAAAAAATCGTGATTGATTAAAGCATAAATAATTACTGATTTGAGATTACCATCATAGGAACATATCAGTATTTGTTTCAGATCAAAGAGAATTAAATTAAGAATTTTATAGGTTTGAGTAATGGTTGGTTAATATTGCAGTATCCAAGTTTCTTGTCGGTCTTAAAGTAAGCAAAAAAACAAGAAAGAAAGTCGGTCAAGCCCGACCGTAACATACTCTGTACCCTGAACGTCGCAGCTTGCATTTGCTCACGAGTTATACGCGCTCGTCTCTAAGCTTCTCTCTCTCTCTCTCACTAAGATTGCCGTTCAATAGAATGCTGTGGTGATGGGTGGGGGCTGTTCACTGGCCGTTTTTTGCTCATAACTTGAGTATCGTTCATCCGATCTTTATCATTCCTTCAGCAAATCGATAAATAATTTTGTTTACAAGGTATCTCTAGAAGGTACGAACGATCTATCTTCAAAACTGTAAGAGATATGACGTTTTTTCCAAATTGCGTGGGCGGGATGGGGCGTGGCAAAAATTGAAAATTAACTTGATCTGCCTGCAAGTATAAGAAATATATGCCCCATACATGTCAAACCTCTATCTCTTACCATCTCTGAGATCTCTTCGTTCATACGGACGGACAGACGGACAGACGGACATGGCTATATCGAATCGGCTGTTGATGCTGATCAAGAATATATATACTTTATAGGGTCGGAAACGATTCCTTCTGCCTGTTACATACTTTTGCACAAACTTAATATACTCTATGTACCTTCGGTACTGAGTATAATATTTTTATTAGTCTAAGACACAGTATTCAGCTCTAAAAGTTCTTAAAACAAACTTAAACCGTTCTTAAATACAAGAATAACTTTGAAAAATGGCTCTTGAATCACGAATTTAATGGCTCATTGAACTGTGGAAACTACACATTCTAGACTCAAGTTCGAAATTTATTTTATTTTTTTCACGCTGTATACTATTTTTTTTTGAAAAACTTTTAATTCAAGAATGGCTCGAAATAGATTTTAAATAGATAAGATTAAAGCATAAAACGGGACAGAAATGAGATTAAATGCAAGAGGGAATTGGCTTAAGAAAATGTCGGAACTATTTTCAGATCAAAGAGAATTAAATAGAGCATTTTAAAGGCTTAAATTATGTATGAATGGTTCCTATAATGGTATCAAATTTTTTTTTTACATTTTTTTTTACATTTTTTACATTTTTTATTTGCTCGTCCGGCCAGCTATGTCCCTATTCACAGCCAATTGTAGTCAGAGACGTTATTAGAGCTAACAAAAACTTTAATAATATAGAGATCGAGAAGAGGGAGAGAGAGAGAAAGAGAGAGAACGAGAGAGCGAGAGAGAAAAAACAAAGGGAAAAAAATAAGATAATATAATAAATTAAAATAAAACTGAGATAGAAAGAAAAATATCTAAAAGTAAACTCTCGAAATAAAAAATGTATACGTAAAACTTAAAACTAAATAACCGGAAAATCTCTGACCCGGTGGGGGAGGATTTTTTAGCCAGTCCAGCAAGCTATGCTCCTACTCACAGCTGGGAGTGGTCAGAGATTTCCCCGGAGATAATTATAGAGAGAAGTTTTTAGAGAGAAGAGAGAGAGATCTGTTGAGAGCAGGTGATAGAGATCATTGTAATTTTGACATAAGACCCGAAAACGATTGTGCTGGGCATAATCAGTTGGGCATCTGGGCAAGATTAAAGGTAAATAGTTTCTAGTCAGCCTAGAAGGAACGGAAAAGTTAAGGCGACCTAAGAGTTTGGAAGAATCTACATCACTAATGATTAACTTATGAAGAAAAGAAGCGCCTAGGACTGTTCTACGATTAGCCAATGAAGGAAGGTTAATAAGGAAGAGTCTGCTGGAGTACGATGGCAGACGAAGGTTAGGGTCCCAATTTAGTCCACGAAAAGCAAAAAGCAAGAATTGCTTTTGTACTGATTCAATACGATCGATATGCTTCTTATATTGCGGACTCCAGACAGACGAGCAGTATTCAAGTACAGGACGGACTAGAGCAGTGTACAGGAGTTTTGTGGTGTATGGATCATTAAATTCCTTCGACCAACGTTTAATGAATACAAGTACACCATTCGCCCTATTAGCAATAGAGGAGATATGAGGATTGAAACTCAATTTGGGGTCAAAAAGAAGATCCAAGATCAACGACTGTAGATATTCGTTGCAGGGGTTAATTGCCAATCGTATAAATAGCCAGCGAAGGTTTGCAACGATGGAAAGTCATAAACATGCACTTGTAGCAGTTAAGGTATAAATGATTAACCAAGCACCAACACTGCAAGGAGTTAAAATCATCTTGCAATCTAATGGAATAAGTTAAATAAGGATAAAATAAGTTTAACGCCATGGGCATACATAAGTATCCGAGAATAAGAGCTTTCTGGGAGCTCATTGAGCTTTTAAAACTACAAATTCCAGATTCAAGTTTGAAATTTTTTGATTTTTCTCTCGTTGTATAAGCATAATTTTTCGGATAAATTAGGAATTAGGTGGTTTTCACACACACACTGACAGGTTCAGTTGCTTCCATACACGTCTGAACACCTCTCAGAGCAATGTCAGTTGACTATTGCCATATATGTTCAGAGAAATCTGTCACACTTCCCATGTATTCTACTTAGTCTGAACAGACTGCCAGATAACAGGCATAAAATAATCTGTCAACTTGCCATTCTGAGTGAACGTATACTTATTCTTAATCTTAATCCCTAATTTTCAGCCTTTTACTTTAATTTTAAATTCTATTTTCTTTTTTTGCCCAGTGTATGCATCACTCGAACAAGCATATGTCTAGGAGGCACTCTGCTTGTGGGCTCAAGCAATGCAGCAAACAGAACCATAAATGTGACGATGATGATGAGATGATAAGATCGGTGCTCGCAACCAGACAAAGGACTGTTTACCGTTCTACCGTTCTCGCTCACAATGCTACTCTTGGGGCATAGTAGGATATACATTTTTTTTTTTAGCATTTTATGGTATTGCAGTTGCAAGCTGGAGGTGAAGGAATGGCAATGTTTAGGTTTACATAGAAGGGGAAGTTGCTTCATCCGGCACACATATCTACGCCATTTTATGGCAATCATAAATTTCACTTGATTTTTGGATTTTCCGCCATTTTTATGACCGGGCAAGCGTAAGAAACTGTTGAAGCTGCACGGCCTGCCGCCGGCCGCCTGCCACTTTGGATTAGGGCGTGGCCAGTTTCCAATTGCCAGTTGCCGGGGATTTGTGCGCCTCTCCCCCATCCACCCCCAATCTGCCGTATGGTTATGCATATTTATTAAAAACTGTCTACTGCGATTAAAAGCCAATCAGACCAATTGCAAATTCCTTTTATTGACCTCCCGAACTGTATAAATATTTAAAATTTAATTTTGCCATACCACAGCGTATGTATGCTTGATGTTGGTTTGGTGGTTTTATGGAACATTTCGGCTTATTTTTTTTTATTTTTTGTGCAGCAAGATTAAAATGAGTGTGTGTGTGTGTGTGTGTGTGCTTGCATCTGGAGGACTATACTCGCCTCGCCTAGCCTCCACTTGGCTTTGCCTGCATTGCAATCGAAGCGTGAAACGTTCCAAAAGGCAAACACACACACACACACACACGTGGAGCTCAAATGTAGCGCGTTTCCTTTTTGGCTTTGGCATTGAGACCAACAAATATACAAGAGCCCAAAACACTAGGATCCACACATCCTGAAGCCTCCGGTGAGTGTGTTTGTGGAGAGCGTGTGGCAGTTAGCTAGCGCTTGACAGCTTGGCAAACAGTTAAATAAAGTTGGCAACCGCCCGGCAACAGGAGAAGGAACTGTGGGAGGGGGGACTGGTACTCCTCATTGCACTTCTGTGTATTTAGTGGGTGACTGTGCTAAGCTAAGTGTGTGCGTGTGCATCCCAATTATTATTATACACTACCCGATCAAAGGCTTAACGTTTAAGTGCCAAAAATAAGGACTTAAGTGGTTGTCTGTATAGCTGTTTCTGTATGTGAATGATGGCTTTTGTGCATATTTCAAGAAAAACTGCTCGCTTTTGGAGGTTTCGTCTGTTACATATAAGAGTAGCTGAGCAACTTTTTGAACTGCTTACTCTTGTGTGGAGTGTTCATTAACACACACTAATTTCTAATGTAAAAAATTTGTATAGGGTATTCATATATTCAGATTGCTTATATATTTGCCATTGCACACACACACACACTCATACATACCAGTATGTGTATATGAGTATTTTCCTAGTTAATGTGCAACTATAATTAAGCCAATTTAATTAGGTTTTTGCCAATTTGACGAGCGAGTAGTTGTTGTTGTTGTTGACATGATTTGCTACTTGAAGCTAAAATGGAATTCAATTAAAATTGTGTAAACAACAGCTGCGACACTGAAATTAAGTTCATCGAGTTTAACCCACAAAAATTTAGCTGTTGCTGTACATGAAATTGGAAGTAATTTTTTCCAAAAATTATTAATAACTACAAAAATTTTGGAAAAATTTCGGATATATTAAATAAAACGACACTTTTAGCTCTCAGTCGGGACTTACACGGAGAAGCAAACTTCAAGAAGTTTCAGAGTGAAAGAGGTGTAGAGGAAGCCAGAGAAGAAGTAATAAAGATTAATTCACCATTTAAGTCGCGACTAAGTCAATGAATATGTTTCCTTCTTTGATCATGACTGTGCTGAGATATTTGACGGCCTCCTGGATGGCCACAAATTTTTTGCTTGGTACACCCTGCCATGATCAGGGAGTCGGAATGACTCTAGATAAGTGGAGAAATCTCCCCCATCTACTTTGTCATCGAGCTTAGATCCATCAGCGGTAATATTGATGGTATTTGCTCTAAAATGTGGTAAATTGTCCCAGTCGTGTCTACTAGGGATATTGAAGTAACGTTTCTGGAATAACGTTGTGGACATACAGTAATGATGGTAGAGTATGGTTGAGTATTGAGTACCCGCGGTTCAGTCTGTAGACTCTCTTAATCTCCGGGCCATATTGCTCGCCATTTGTTCAGACATCATGTCTTAAGGAAGAATATGAAATATGGTATTATTTTACACCTTTGGATTGATTTGGAGAGCGCCGTTTTCAATTATCGCAGCTTGATTCATAAGCCACACCTAGATTGTCGAAGCACTTGAATCCAGGGTTCGTAAATAATGATATTGAAATTTTGAATAAATAAACAAGTAAGAAAGTCGGTCAAGCCCGAATGTAATATACTCTGTACCTCGAGTTGTAGCTGAAAACAGCGATGTTGAATATCTTTCAAACCAAGCGGTGCTTTACGAAAGTAGTCATACATCTATGATCTGAGTTTCAATACCTTTCCATTGATATATATCATATCCTTGAAGGATCAATATTAAGGATATTAAATAATAAATAATATTGATTACTAAATATATGTCGAATATCCATCTATAGTATCCACAAAAATGGAGAAAATAAGACGTTTTTCCCCAATTTCGAGGGCATAATAGTAAAATGGCCAATTCATACGTTTACACGAAACCCGAAGCTTGTTTCGGAACAAGGCCGATTATCGTTGTTTTTGAGCATGTCGTATTATTAAAAGCATTCTCATTTCATTAGAGTGTAGATCGCGATGGGTCGTAGTCGGGACTTAGTTGTACGAAATTTTTATACTCTGCACCAAAGGTAACTATGTATTAAGTTTGTGCAAAAGTATGTAACAGGGAGAAGGAATCGTTTCCGACCCTATAAAGTATATATATATATATAGCCGATTCGATATAGCCATGTCCGTCTGTCTGCCTGTCTGTCTGTCCGTCCGTCCGTATGAACGAAGAGATCACAGAGATGGTAAGAGATAGAGGTTTGACATGTATGGGGCATATATTTCTTATACTTGCAGACAGATAAAGTTTATTTGCAATTTTTGCCACGCCCCCTCCCGCCACCTCAATTTTGAAAAAACGTCATATCTCCCACAGTTTTGATGATAGAGTACCTTCAAGAGATATCTAGTGTTCAAAATTATTTATCGATTTGCCGAAGAAATGATAAAGAGCGGATGAACGTTACTCAAATTTGGAGCAAAAAACGGCCAGGTAACACCCATCACACTTCAATACCCATAAGACTTGTGTTGTTTTTTGGTCGAAAGCGATTTGTGAAATGCATGGATATAACCCATGCATACTACTACTATATTACTATATTTAATCTTATATTTACCTTTCGCCTTAGATTTTTGCTTTTGGATGTCTTATAATGTCCAATACGAATACTGAAGCATATACCCATATTCTAGGCTATATAAATGCAAACATATATAAACTGGAACCGAAAACCTTCACAACTGATTATGAGAAGGCAATGAGAAATGCAGTTTTAAAAGTATTTCCAAACACAACTTTGACTGTTGAGCCTTTGTTTTTTCCTACTTTCAAAAACAATGGATAGAGAAGTTAAAATTTAATTTAAGGTAATACTACATCTGGATTTTCCGTATATGGTTGGTTCAGTAGAAGTCAATAGAGTGCTATTGAAGGATTTAATAGCTACTTATCTCCACTAATTCCGATGATCGTTTTGGGAACTCCTCAAAATTTTTAAACGGGACTAGTTTCAAAAATTCACCGAACCTTTTTTAAACCAGCAACAGATGTTGTAGCTGTGTGTTGCTAGTATAAATGTGCCCATTAAACGCGAACTTGACATGATCAAGAAAAACTGGGTATGAGGAGTTGCTCCCTGATGCCTCTAGTTTCATAATTTATTGGTCCCGTTCCCAGGCATTAAAAAAAGTTTAATTTTGTGGCACTGTTTTATAGACAAACTGAATGAATATCCAAACGACGACGAGGATACAGAGCTCAAGAAAAGAAAAAAAAAATAATTTTGCATTATCAGACGACCGTATCATGCGAAATTTGTACATAAAATATAAAGTCAGTGGGTTTTCAACAGTGCATGCATACACCAAAATTTGCATCAATTATACCGAAAATCTAAAAAAAATCACAGGAGCAAAATGGGATCTAATTTCTTGTCCATTTTGCAGGATCAAAATTCTAATAGAATATTAAGCTTTTATAATAAAAAACAATTACAACTACTTTTGGGACATGTTTATTAATACCTGTGTAAAGCTTAAATTTGTTATATTCAGCACTGTGCATTTAATGCCATTTAAATTGTTATTAAAAATTCTGGGTTATATTTCAAAGAAGTGATCGAATGGGCCTACTGTCCGTGGTTGTTTTGTCGTGTCACATATTGTAGGCTTCAAAATATTTTAAATTAATGTTAAATTTCAATTTTTTGTTTAGTTTCTAACCAAATGCTAAAAGTGTCTTTGGTATGCGTTGAGTTCCAAACTATAAAATACTTTTAAGTTACTTTAAAGTTGACCCGCTAAATATTTGTTATTAATTGACAATCCTAGTGCTTAAATATGAGTGGAGTGCACAAATATAAATTCAAAACTGCCTGCGTCTGCATCGATAGCTTGGGACATTGCTGGAAGAAAGCCGTTGGCCAAGGAAACTAAATCGTAGCCAGAATTTTAGAAATAATCCAATTCACTTTGAATTTTTGATAAAGCCTAAGTTGCTTCTCTTTTCCATATGATATCACTGCCTCTTTGCTTCCGAGTTCTAAAGTATGTTCCCCCATTAAAACATATAATATTAAAATTTTTTAAGATAAAAATAAATGTAAAAAGTGTAGTTAAAAGTTTCACCCTAGTTTGAATTTCTCGCCGATAAAACTAATCGACAGGTTTTTTCGCTAATTCAATGAATTAAACTTTTAAATCAAATAATTTATCCAAATAATCTTGTTTTTTTTTGTACTTCATGTAAACTTTCAAAAGAAAATTAAAGCTCCAAAAATGGTATTATTGTCATATTTGGAAGTAGTTGGCAGATTTGCTTATGCTGTTGCTTTCTGCTGTTCTCTAACTTTTGCATTGTTTGGACAACATACCTATAGTCGATAGCAGAGTCTACTAATGTTGAGAACGGAAGATTCTTGAAGCAGTATTTTGTTGGCAACCGATCAAAAATTCTTTATAATATCAAATTGAAGACAGGTAAAAGTTTCGGATAAAGTTTCGGTTGGTTCTCCGGTAGTGAAATTGCATTAGCAATGTAGCAGTGATTTCCTATTTTTGTAGTTTTTTTTTTAATATTTTTATTAATGAAGCTTTATAAATAATGTAAAACATTTAATTCTGAAGAAGAATGGAAATTTTTATCGAGATTTGCAAAAATTAAACTATTTTGCTGGGTAAGCAGTTATATATCGTCTTTAAGCTCCTTTCCATAATTTTGGTATATTTATTGTTATGTACACAGTAACTCAAAGCGTGCTCATACCCCCCCACATATGCTGGGCGCCAGCCACGGGGAAGAGTAAATTGCATTTTCACGCCCAGCTGGAACAGCGCATCGCAAGCAACATTTACAGTTTCTGGCAGCGTCTGCCATCATCATCCTTGGCATTCTCATCAACAGCAGCAACCTCATCGTTAGCAACAGCATCAGCGGCATCAACATTGGCACTGGTTGACCATTTCTTTCTCCTTCCGTTTCATTTTTTTTTTTTTTTTTTTTGTGCTTTGTTGTCTGATCCGTATTTGAGGCCAAGCCAGTGAATTTTCCTGATTCGTTTTCATTTCGTGACCATTATTTCGACCACGACGTACACACACACACACATGCCTTTTGGGCCGCCAGACATTTGTGCTTCCTAAACTCATTTGCATGACATTTCATTTCTCTCCTCCTTGAAAGTGTCCCTTACACAGGCCTACGGAGAAGATGAAGAAAGCGTTTGCTCAAAGTCAAAAAGGGTTTGGAAATTCTGATGCAATCAGTAAAAATTCAGTCATTGGCCGATGGATTTAGTTCGATTTTTGTGGTGAACTAGTGTGATGTGCAATTATGATTATTTCGAAATTAAGCTATAACTTTCAAGCATATTATTTTTTTACTAAAAATTCCATCAAAGCGTTCAAGTTTTTTTTTGATGGATGATGTTTGATGCATGCTGGTGAACACCGCCATTGTTTCCTGCTGAGCTGTGTCAATTTTTGTTCTAACCCTAAAAATATTTTCAATTATTTAGTTGACCATGATGCCAAGTCCCCAAAGAGTACTTCTCACACCCATATACATATAGCACCATAAATCATAGTTAACTTTTTCGCGTTTCTCTTTTTTTTCCGACCTTTTTTTTTCCTGCGCCCACGGCCTCTGTCGCTTGGCTGTCAGTTTTTGAAGGCCAACACGCGCATATCGGCCACAGACTTTCCCCAGCTTTGACTACAAATTGGCCGCATTTCCTGCTCCGGCTCCCATTCACCATTGATGACTCAGCCCCCGAGGCCTGAGCATAATTTCTCCACGAAACCAAAAATTTTATCATCTCTCTCTTGCCGCGCTATTCATTCGTTGCAGTTTTGGGCTTTTTTTTTCTAGTTTCTTTTTGTGTATTTTGCTGCATTTGACATTTTGTGACTTCTGCCTGGGCGCGTAATTTATGTGAGTTTTGCACTGTGAAGTTTGTTTTTGTTTCGAACACAAAAAGGGAAGAGGAAAAAGGAACTGTAAGTACCAACAAGTTTATGTGAAAAGACAACTTGGCGCATAAGTTTTGTTGCCACACATAAGTGGGTAAGTAAGTGAGCAAGTAAGTATGTAAGTAGTTTGTCTCTACGTCTGTCTGTCTGTCGGTCGGTCGGTGTGGCTGCCTGCCTGCATGTTTGTTTGCACTGTTTGTCTCCCTGTTTGTTGTCAAGTGGTGCTGACACCCGAGTGTGTTGGCCTTATAAGGAATAACTCTTGCAATTCATATTCATTAGCTGCCCATTGTGCGCCATGAAATTGTAATGGGACAGTGAGGTGGCAACAAATAAATGCAACTGTGCAGGAACAAAATAAAAAAAGGAAACAAAATTAACAAAATAAAAGTAATTGCAAGTCAAGAAACAAGTTTATTTTAGGTACAAATTTAAGTTGATAACCAAAAAAAAAAAAATTCAAGAAAAGCTTTAACAAAATATTTAATTTCAGACAAAATTTATGATTCTTACAATAAGAAATGAAGCAGCGACGATCAGATGGCAAATAAAGAAGAAAAACTCGATGCTCAGATAAAATTGGCAGTACGCAGACAAAAAGGGGAATTTTAGAATATGTAAAATAAAGAAGTAAATCGGTTATTAAAGACAAAATAATTTCTCAATCAATCTTAAAATAAAGAAAAACGTCTGTTCAGCTCACAGCTGAAATCACGAATGAAGCAAACAATTTTGAACTGTAAACATTAACTTGAAGCATAGCCAACTTAGTTTAATAAAACCATTTGAAATGAGACGCTATGCCTACTAATACTGTGCAACACTAAAAAGTTGATAGAGTCGAGACCCAAAAATTCTGAAAGAGTATGAAGGTAGGAAAACCTTCACTGGGTTTGGCCTGGTTAGCTGCCGTTTTCGTTTTATTGCATTTTGAAGTTTTCAGCTTCTGATTGGGATTCGCAACGCCATATCTCGTAAACTATTTGGAATTTCACTTTGACGTCTTAGAGGAAGTTGTTGCTCTTGGTTTCGCTTACAAAACATTTCTACAAAAGTCACATCTTTATACTCAAAATTACACAAATTTCTTAAAATCATCATGTTTTCCCCTCATTTTGTACTGCTTTTCAACATTGTCTTTGTCTTTGTAACGAATTTGACTAAGCAATGCAGAACAAAAACATAGCTTAGACTTCTATAAACAAACGATTGGAACATACCAACTTCATTCGATTGATCCTTCGTATAGTTACGGGCCCTTAAGCATGTAGAATTGGAACCAGAACTCGAAAAATGACAATTTTTGGTACCAATTGGCTGACACAGTCAAAAATTTCGATTGTTTTGTATTAAATCAAGAAAATAGTAGAAAGCATAACTTAAAAGCTGTAATAAATAAAAAAAATTTTTTTTTACATTTTTTCCAAAAATGTTCGTTTTTTCGAGATTTTATGACAGTTGTACATGCTTGTGGGCCTATAACCATATGAAAGAGTAACTAACTGAAGTTGGTTTGTTCTTATGGTTTGTTTATTTTGATCTTAGCTACAACCTTGTGCTGAATTACTTGGCCATATCTGAAACGGGTATCAAGATGAAGTTGAAAAACTGTAGAAAAGTCGTCAAAACTTGGCTTTTTTGGCCAACTTTTGTAACTTTGAGTATGAAGATGTAATTTTTTTGATTTGCTACAAAGAAATGTTTTTTAGGTTCAAAGTGCAATAAAAAGAGAACGGTAGCTAATCGGACTAAACCCAGACAGGGTTTTTAAACTACCATCACACCCTTTCAGAATTTTTTGGTGTCGACGCTATCAACTTTTTTGAGTTCAAAAATGTGTCACAGTGTAATCGTCTGATTTATATTTTCACATACGTCGTTTTCTTTCTAGAATCGAATTTCACAACAAGGAAGTATGAGGTGATTTCAGATATAGGTGAGGTTTAGAGTAGACCTACAATATTGTCGAGTAAGGATTGTAAACAATTTAAAGTTCAATTTAAAAAAAAAAATCTCACTTCACTTAAAGTTCACTTATTTGCCGATTTCCATCTCTACGTGTTCTAAGCAAAGGGGATTTAGGCGGACAGACAGACGGACATGGCAATAACATCTCGGCTGTTGATGAATTTCAGTTCAAAAATTTTTTTTTTTTCTGTTTTCTTTGTCTTTTGGTCAATATTAGAAGTGGTCGAATAGCCAGATCAGAAAAAAAATTCCAGAACAGAACAAAAGTCGAAGCAAATAAAAATTTATTTTAAAAAATTCGCAAAAACACCACATTTTTTCAGCACTCAATTGCTCACAGCTCCTGTATTTATTTATAGATTTTGTTCAGCGATATCTAATTTTCGTTGAAGAACTGCGCTACTTAAGTGGAAAAAATAAAAATTGTTTTTTTTGAATTTTAAATATTTTTCCTAGGCGTTTGGATACGACATTTATTGCGTTTTCGAACAAAAAATTTATTTTTTTGAAATATTTTTTATTATTGTATTCAAACTACTTAACCGATTTGAAAATAGTGTTTTGTGCGATTACTCTGTGACACATTTTTGAACTCAAAACAGTTGATAGCGTTGAGACCAAAAAATTTTGAAAAGGGTGTGATGGTAGTATAAAAACCTAGTCTTAGCTGCCGTTTTCTTTTTATTGCACCTTGAACTTTTCAGCTTCAGAGTAGGACTAACGATTATATATCTCATGAATTATTGTGAATTTTGCTTTTAAATCTTTGACAAGGTTGTTGCTTTTGGCTTGGCCTACAAAACATTTCTTTGCAGCAAATCATAAAAATTACATCTTCATACTCAAAATTACAAAAGTTGGCCAAAAAAGCCAAGTTTTGGCCACTTTTCTACAGTTTTTCAACTTCATCTTGAAACCCGTTTCAAATTTGGACAAGTAGTACAGCACAAAGTTGTAGCTTAGACCAAAATAAACAAACCGTTAGAACGAACAAACTTCATTTAGTTACTCTTTCACATAGTTATAGGCCCACAAGCACGTACAACTGTCATAAAAACTCGAAAAGAACATTTCGGTAAAAAGTAAAAATATTTTTTTTATTACAGTTTTTAAGTTAGTTTTCACTATTTTCTGGTTTAATCAAAATAATCGAAATTTTGACTGTGTCGCCAATTGGTACCAAAAATGATTTTTGGTTTTGGTCCAATTTACAGCTTAAGGGCCCGTAACTATACGAAGGACCAATCGAATGAAGTTGTATGTTCCAATCGTTTGTTTATTTAAGTCCAAGCTACGTTTTTGTTCTGCATTGCTTAGTCAAATTCGTTACAGTTTTAAGACAAAGTTAAAAACAGACAAATGAGGGAAAACATGATGATTTTAAGACATTTTTGTAATTTTGAGTATAAAGATGTGACTTTTTAGACTTGCTACTTAAGAATGTTTTGTAAGCCAAGCCAAGAGCAACGACTTTCTCTAGGACGTCAAAGCGAAATTCCAAATTGTTTACGAGATATGGAGATGCGAATCCCAATCAGAAGCTGAAAACTTCAAAATGCAATAAACAGAATACGGCAGCTAGCCAGGCCAAACCCAGTGAAGGTTTTTGTACTACCATCATACTTTTTCAGAATTTTTTGGTCCCGACTCTATCAACTTTTTAGTATTGCACAGTGTTATTGACCATTCAATTACCTTTCGATTCATATCTTGTTTGACTCCATCTGACAATTATGAATTGAGATATGGCATAAAATGTAAGTGCACCTACCGAAAAAATGAAAAAATTCATATTTAGAAAACGTTGCCATGAAAAAATTTTTAAAATCGATTTTTGAGATCACTATTCCAACCTACACTTAAAAATAGTTTCAGTAGAAATTGGTCTTTTTGGCTGTAAACTAGTGTAATTTAACGATATCGAGTTCCAGACTAGTTCGATTGCTTTGATTAGTTTGGGTACACTCGAATATTGTTTTCCTGAGCCATATATCTCACATTTCGATAATATGAATTTAAATTTAGTGAGTAGGGCGGCCAGCTTAGTAGGTTCACATTTTGGCTCTGTACATAGAATTTTACAACCCGAACTGTATGTATTGGCGCAATATAATGCTGATATATCTAT
>JBAMBO010000507.1:0-17067 GCA_037044535.1 Lordiphosa magnipectinata
GACTGAACTGTGTGAAAAATTACCGTTACCGTTACCGTTACCGTCACCGTTACCGTTACCGTTACCGTTACCGTTACCGCTACCGCTACCGCTACCGCTACCGTTACCGTTACCGTTACCGTTACCGTTACCGTTACCGTTACCGTTACCGTTACCGTTACCGTTACCGTTACCGTTACCGTTACCGTTACCGTTACCGTTACCGTTACCGTTACCGTTACCGTTACCGTTACCGTTACTAATTTCTAATTTCTAATTTCTAATTTTAATTTCTAATTTACTAAGTTATCTAATTTCTAATTTCTAATTCTAATTTTTAATTTCTAATTTCCAAGTTTAATTCGTTAACTTTTAACCATTTTAACCATTTTTAATTTCTAATTTTTAATTTCTAATTTTACTAATTTACTAGATTTCTAAATTTTTAATTTCTAATTTCTAATTTTTAATTTCTAATTTTAATTTCTAATTTCTAATTTCTAATTTCTAATTTCTAATTTCTAATTTCTAATTTCTAATTTCTAATTTTTAATTTCTAATTTCTAATTTTAATTTCTAATTTCTAATTTCTAATTTTTAATTTTAATTTTTAATTTTTAATTTCTAATTTCTAATTTCTAATTTCTAATTTCTAATTTTTAATTTCTAATTTCTAATTTTAATTTCTAATTTCTAATTTTTAATTTCTAATTTTAATTTTAATTTCTAATTTCTAATTTCTAATTTTAATTTCTAATTTCTAATTTTTAATTTTTAATTTCTAATTTTTAATTTCTAATTTTTAATTTTAATTTCTAATTTCTAATTTCTAATTTTTAATTTTAATTTTATTAATTTCTAATTTATAATTTCTAATTTCTAATTTCTAATTTCTAATTTTTAATTTCTAATTTCTAATTTCTAATTTCTAATTTCTAATTTTTAATTTCTAATTTCTAATTTCTAATTTCTAATTTCTAATTTTAATTTCTAATTTCTAATTTCTAATTTCTAATTTCTAATTTCTAATTTCTAATTTTTAATTTCTAATTTCTAATTTCTAATTTTTAATTTCTAATTTTTAATTTCTAATTTCTAATTTCTAATTTTAATTTCTAATTTCTAATTTTTAATTTCTAATTTTTAATTTCTAATTTTTAATTTCTAATTTCTAATTTTTAATTTCTAATTTCTAATTTTTAATTTCTAATTTTTAATTTCTAATTTTTAATTTTTAATTTCTAATTTTTAATTTCTAATTTCTAATTTCTAATTTCTAATTTTTAATTTCTAATTTCTAAATTTTAATTTCTAATTTTAATTTCTAATTTCTAATTTCTAATTTCTAATTTTTAATTTTAATTTCTAATTTTAATTTCTAATTTCTAATTTCTAATTTCTAATTTCTAATTTCTAATTTTTAATTTCTAATTTCTAATTTTTAATTTCTAATTTGTTAATTTCTAATTTCTAATTTCTAATTTCTAATTTCTAATTTCTAATTTCTAATTTCTAATTTCTAATTTCTAATTTTTAATTTTTAATTTCTAATTTCTAAATTTCTAATTTATACTTTTAAGTTCTAATTTCTAATTTCTAATTTCTAGATTTCTACTTTCTAATTTCTAATTTCTAATTTCTACGTTCTAATTTCTTAAGTTGTACGTTCTAATTTCTAAGTTCTACTTACCGATTACCGTTACCGTTACCGTTACCGTTACCGTTACCGTTACCGTTACCGTTACCGTTACCGTTACCGTTACCGTTACCGTTACCGTTGCCGTTGCCGTTGCCGTTGCCGTTGCCGTTGCCGTTGCCGTTGCCGTTGCCGTTGCCGTTGCCGTTGCCGTTGCCGTTGCCGTTGCCGTTGCCGTTGCCGTTGCCGTTGCCGTTGCCGTTGCCGTTGCCGTTGCCGTTGCCGTTGCCGTTGCCGTTGCCGTTGCCGTTGCCGTTGCCGTTGCCGTTGCCGTTGCCGTTGCCGTTGCCGTTGCCGTTGCCGTTGCCGTTGCCGTTGCCGTTGCCGTTGCCGTTGCCGTTGCCGTTACCGTTCTGTCCTCACAAACCGAGCTTCAAGCCAATCGGATGGAAACTAATATTTTGCCTATAGAATTTTCCGGGAATTTTTACCCCTGGGGGCGGATTTTCCGACATTGAAAAATCACTTTTCAAATCATTCCGTATTCTATCCTTACAAACCGAGTTTGAAGCCAATCTGATGAAAAATAATTTTTTGCCTTCAGAATTTTCCGGGAATTTTCACGCCTGGGGGCGGATTTTCCGTCATTGGAAAATCACATTTCAAATTATTTCGTATTCTATCCTTTCAAAGTTTCTTGCATGCAGAATATTCCGGCCATTTTCCTCCTGGGCGGATTTTTACCCGGATGAAGGTCGTGGTACTTGATACGAAATATTCTTATGTTAAAAAAATACGGTGTTCGTAATCTCTACAATGTTTTGTTATACGGCATATCGAAATTTATTTTAGAGATTAAAAACACTCGCCCCTTTTCTGAGTACTGCGTCGATTTTCGTGTAATCGATTTATTTTGAAATTAAATAGTAATATTTGTATGTAATTGAAAAGACTTTACACTAAATCGATTCGGAACTCGGAACGGCTGACTTTATTTGATTAGCAAAAGAAAAAAGCATGTTAACTGCCACGACTTTTAGCCGAGTAACTTTTATTGGGGCTTGGCTCTTGCATTACCACCTAGTGGGCACCTACATTAGTTCGAATTGGAGGTACCTACGCAGGTACACACTGGAGGTACTTATGGTACAACCAACTTGAAGGTACTTACAGAGGCACTAACGCAGGTACAGACAGGAGGTACTTACGGTACAATGAACTGTAGGTACTTACGGTAAGTACTTACAGTAAGTATTTACGTTACCCACAGTAAGAATTTACGGTTAGTACTTACGGTACTTACTGTTTTCGGTACTTATCCCACTACTTACATGTAAAGCGAAGAGATGGCGATTGGTTACCCCCTAGGACATGCCCTGCAAAAAGTAAGTACTGAAACGCATTGCTGTTTAGTTGGGCTGTAAATACCTGTGGTTACTAGTAAGTACAGATTTTGACACTCATGTGCTAGTGCAGCGTACTGAAGGGAATTTACTCATTTAAGCTGTTCATTTTTTAGATATGTATGTGTACCGTTTTGTTATGTGCCGAATGCTAAATAAATTTGGGTCACTCTACATGTAGTTGTACATGTGTATGTGCGTGTGTTACTGTGCCTCACCACGTACATCAATATGCTCTCACATTCATACATATGTATTTCATTTATTTAATTATTTTCACTGCACTTTGCACAAGAATGGTTGCACATTTATTTAGCCTTCGTTGCCTGTTGTGTACTGCTCTGATGAGACTGACAATCCATTTGATGATGATGCAGTCACATCCAGGCCCTTCCAGGCAATCAAATAAAATTCCAAATAAATCCAAAATCCAGCTCAAATCCTTGTCCAGCCCAAAGTCCACCCGAGTGCGCCAAAATTTTGAATATTTGAATCGCAGCCAGTTGATGGTTAGCAGGAAGTTGCGAAAACAGGGACCGCAAATTTTTTTATGGCCCTCATATAAAGGGATATTCCCTCTCATGCTACACCATTGCTGACAAAGTTAAAGGTCGAATATTTTGCATCAATCTGGATATTTGCAGCTGCAGACAGCTCATTGATTGGAAGTTGGTCATTGCGAACGACTCCGATTGCTCATTTTTATGGCCCTCACAAACAGTGTATGCATATCCACCCACGTTTGTGACACACTCGGCCTGACACCTGTAGCCGTCGACCGTCTCACGAACACACCAAACCAAATTAAATGATAAAAAATAATCTGAACATTTTTTACACACGAGTTGCGAACTAGGCTTAGGTCTCACTATGGTTCCTCCTCTCTACTTCGTCACACCTTCGTTCCACCCATGATACAACCATAATAGGAATGGCGCTTAGAGCAGCAAAATTAGCTGAACGTTTTTTAGTAGAGCGCCAGAGAGGAGAGAGCGCGAGAGCAAGCGCAAACGTGAAAAACACAGAAATTAACTCTGTGTGTGTAGAAGGAAGAAACAAAGCATGCTTTAACTGCAGTTACAGATTTACATACATATATGTATTATATATGCATAAGCAAATTTGATTGGTAATTGTTAATTGTTGTTTCGTAAATAATTACCGCAGGCACTAACCAATTTGATGTAGATACATACATACATACGTAAGTATGTATATATTTTCGGTGTAATGATAATAGGTCTATTGTTAATAGGGCGAATGGTGTACTTGGATTCATTAAACGTTGGTCGAAGGAATTTAATGATCCATACACCACAAAGCTTTACTTGCTTCTTGCTTTTTGCTCTTCGTGTACTAAATTGGGACCCGAACCTTCGTCGGCCATCGAACTCCAGCAGACTCTTGCTTATTAACCTTCCTTCGTTAGCTAATCGTAGAACAGTCCTTGGCGTTTCTTTTCTTCATAAGCTAATCATTAGTGATGTAGACTCTACCGAACTCTTAGGTCGCCTTAGCTTTTACGTTCCTTTTAGGCCAACTAGAAACTATTAACCTTTAATCTTGCCCAGATGCACAACTGATTATGTCCAGCACACTCCTTTTCGGGTCTTCTGACAAAATTACAATCACCTGCTCTCAACAGATCTCTCTCTCTTTTCTCTCTATAATTATCTCCGGAGAAATCTCTGACCACTCCCAGCTGTGAATAGGGGCATAGCTTGCCGGACTGGCTAAAAAATCCTCCCCCACCGGGTCAGAGATTTTCCGGCTATTTAGTTTTAAGTTTTACGTATAAATTTTTTATTTTTAAAGTGTACTTTTAGATATTTTTTCTCTCTATCTCAGTTTTATTTTAATTTATTATATAATCTTATTTTTTTAATTGTTCCAACATAACTATAGGTTTGGGATTTTGTTTCTCTCTCTCCCTCTTCTCGATCTCTATATTATTAAAGTTTTTGATAGCACTAATAAGGTCTCTGACTACAATTGGCTGTGAATAGGGGTATAGCTGGCCGGACGGGCAAATAATATTTCCCCACCGTGTCGGAGTCGTTATTAGTTTATTTTGTAATTTAATTAGATTTTTTTTGATAGGCTTCATTGGCTCATAAAAAGTTGTGTAACGTATATACATTTTTGTTGAGAGCCTTTTTTGTCAACTCCAAATAAATAAATAAAATACTTAAGTGCCCAAAAAGATACTTTACAGAGCCAGTAGGAAAACACAGTGGTTAGAGCGAGACGGACATATTCCCAAACGTATCCAGAGAGCGTAAGTGAGAGCGAACAGCTGCCCAATTGTATTCAGAGAGCGTAAATGAGAGCGAACAGCTGACTAATTTCTGACAGAAGCGGTGTCGACTGCGCTCGGTCAGTCTAGATATCTTAGTCTATGACATAAGCACACTGAACTAAAATGACCCGAGCTGAGGCAGCACTAAGAGAGCACCATACCTCTCTTGTTGTATCATGGTTCCACCTCTCTACTTCGTTACACTCTTTCTCTCTTGCTGTGCACCGGACATAATAAAAATCATTGTTCGTTAATCTTAATTGGTTTCCTAAAATCGGAAACGGTCTACCTCAAATCGGTGACGTAGCTAATTAATTGGTCTCCTCAAATCGGAAACGTTCTGCCTCAATTCGGTGACGTAACTGGCGCAGCCGGAAGTAGCCAAATAATATTTATATTTACTCAAATAAATAGCGCAAAATGTGGTTTGACAAGTGCTGGAAGAAAAGGAAAAACCAACAGTGTGAAGATCTAACCCAAAACGAATGAACTGAAGTTGATTCTTGCGCAAAGCTACACCACAAACACAACTGCATTTATAATTAACTTAAGTAAATTTTTGTTAAGTCGACTGAACTTGTCTTTGGTCTCCTTTATTCCCGAAGCATCTAAGGTGCATGGTGGTCGGGCGTGGCGTCCCAGTTGTATGTGTGGCTGCTGGTGCGGGAGGTTGTGGGTTCGATCCCGCCTCGGACCATCTAATAGAAAAAGTTTTTTTCTTTCTTTAGAAAAAAGCTTTTACACACCCGATCACCTTCACCAGCTACTGGCGCCAGCTGTGAAGTAACTAGCCATGAAAAAGCAAAATTTCTCTAACTATTGCCGTTCGGATTCGGCGTTAAACTGTAGGTCCCTTTCTCTTGTGCGAAAAATTATAAGCACACACGCCAAGAGATTGAGAGAAGCTTGGCCCTGGCCCTCCTGGAGGTGCTGTTTGAGCCAATTTCACTATCTAAAGTGCATACATACACATCTGCATGTGCTAAAGAAGAAGGCGTAAAAACGAAGCAACACAAAAAGTGAGGCCGACATCCACAGAGAGCAACTCGCTAACGGATACATGCATTCCAATCGTTGGACGGAAATATTGGATAAGGGAGAACACAAAAAAAAAACTATATTCGATTCCCGAACAAAACTTTTTATCGATTCATCGATTACAAACCAAAACTAACACTAAAAAATACCCAAACAGTTTTGACAAGCAAAATTAATTTTGCAAATGTAAGCAACATTATTTTTCTGGATAGGTTGCATCAAATGAATAAATTATTTAATTAGTTAAAACATTGTTGTTGGCTTTTAATTAATTATTCGCAAAACCAACTAAAGTCTTTCATATTTGCCAAAAGCAACCACCTCAGGTGTCGCCATCTACAGATTGTGACTCCCTCTATGTGACAGCCAGCTGACTAAGGGCTGGCAGGTTATACTTCATGAGTGGCGCGAACATATTTTTAAATTTCGCATTTCATTTTTGGAGAATACGATATGAATATATATAATTTTGAACTATAGAATAAAAATGCATAATAAAACATATAACACAATCAAAAAATATTAGTTGATCTTCAAATTACCCCTTAAATAAAAAAGATAAATTTTTTTGCTTGAGATGCAGCCCTTTTTTTAGAGATGATACTTCAATTGGAACAGCTTCTGTTCTAACTAGATTTTCAAATAAGGAAATGAAATCTCTTGTAGTTCTGGGACACCGACGGATATTTCGAGTGTTTTGCAAACCAACCAAGGCCAAAATCTTTAGAGATTTCCAGGATACCCCCGATTAAAATCAAAACATAACCACGAAATGGCAAACCCACCCATGCTGACCCTAACTGACATCATCAAGGATGCACAGCGGATCCACGAGTTTTGAGGCGATGGGTCATATGCTTGGACCTCTTTCCTATTAGAAGTCAACATGATTTTCGCCATGTTAGCCGACAAACGAGATGCAACTACTTACGGATTCCACCGATTATGTAAGATGAACGAAAAGTGCGAGTATGACAGGCCAATTGAATTTAGCCCTTCTAACATAGAAAGAGTTGTCTTAAAAACATTTCACAATAACATTCCTGTTAATTTGGCGACTATTATCGTAAATAAGAATGTTATTACCTTGAGAGAGGCTTGGAAACGAAGGGTTAATAAGAAATGACTTAAAAACAGTTTGTCGAGGCTTTACTAATATTAACCGGAGTTCGAATATGAATAATATTCGCCAAATCTCTTCGAGCAAACAGCCATATATAAGACAAGACATTCCAGGTTCTTATGAACAACGTAACCGTAATACCACTAAGCAATCAAACATAGAGGCGTCATCCTTGTATATTTTTTGGCTTCACTTCGTACGCTAACAATAGCACCCCTCTTCAGACTCTGGGCCAAATGCATTCAGCCGAGCGAGCGAAAAGCAAGACCGAGAGCCAGAGAACAAAGAGATCCAGCTCACACTGGGCTGGATGGCCAGTTTTTTGGCATAAAGTCGACACTTTTAGCCACAGAGTTGAAACTTGGAGAATTTAATAACTATGGCAAAACTAACATCAAAATAACCACCATCGTCACCCATATGATTATATTTTGCGTATACGTAATTTTATTTTGAAGTAAAAAGTTTTTCATTAATACTTTTTATACCCTGGTAGAGGGTATATTAAAATTGTCGAGATGTTTGTAACGCATAGAAGGAAGCATCTCCGACCACATAAAGTATATATATTCTTGATCAGCATGACGAGCTGAGTTGATGTAGCCATGTCCGTCTGTCCGGCCGTCTGTTTCTATGCTATCTCCTCCGTCAATTTTAAAGTTATCTTAACCAAACTTTGCACGAAGTCTTTTGGTACAATACGCTGCACATTTGTCGGAACCGGAATGTGATGACTATAGCATACAGCTGCCATAGAAACCATCGGTCGAAAATGTTGCTTTAGTGAGAAAAACTTTTTTGTCTTCATCGCAAACGTCCCCAAAACTCGTATTTATAAGTTTTCTATGCTTTCACATAGTTCCACCAAGTTTGAAATTACAACTATATAGTATAGCTATATAGAAAATGTATATAGGAGGCCTTGTCAAAAATGTGTACATTTGGCCGAATGTACATATTTGTGTCAGTGGAATCAGACTACTAATTTATATAAATCATACAAGCTACAAGGGTATAAAAACTTCGGTCGAGCCGAAGTTAGCTTTCCTCTATTGTTTTTATTTTACTTTACACTTTATTTTTGTATTGACCTGATCTTTTCTTAATCGTAATACTCGAAAGAAGTGAATCTGACGAGTCCATTGATCTGTGGAAGACATCCAGCGTATTATGAGCCCGCGAATTTTGACGAGTGTCTATCCAGTCGGCCCACCAAATCCATAGCTAGCAATTAATGTAACGTTAGTAATATTCCCTAAGTTACAAAGTTGTAAAAATACGACTCGGCTGGCAGTATGGTTTAAGAGATCTTGCAATGGAACTTCCGCTATAGTTGTTTGCTATTTGACCTCCTTGCAAATAAATAGATATTTGTCACAATTTTGTTTTTTGTTTAGATCTCGAATAGCACTATACTGTTTTTAGCTTGACGAGTTTTCGAGCAAAAATTCAAAAGCTTCGTTTGGTGTAAGAGGAATGGGATCCGCGAAAAACAATTTTTTTCTAATCTCACTTGATCCGCCTGGAGTGAGCATCGAGGTTTTTAATAAAAACGCCGTATCCTTTTCATAAGATTTCTTTGCTAAACCCCGGCTGTATGCATAAGAAGACTTGTGTAATTTTTCTGGTTATCTGCCAGTTCAGCTGCTAATTTTCTTTTCAGACGAGGACCTGCTGCCTCGTATGAAAATTGTGGACGTCCAATTTGACTGGGCCCGGGAATTACCATTCATCGCTGTCCAAAGTAATCGTCATTGTCGAAGAAAGCCATTTTGAGTGCTTTAACTTAAAATTGGAGATGGTTCTGTTGCACTTGGGCAACTTCTTCTGTATGAAGCATGTAAAATGGATGATTTTTTTAATAATATTATTTTTTATCTCGACGCTTATATTTTGTATGCGGCTTTGCTCAAAAATCCAATCCGAAATCTCTTTGTCTTTCCTATTATTGGCAAGCCATACATCGAGAAGGGCTGCATGGCTGAACTCAATCTCTCCTAAAAATACGAAAATTGACGGAGAACGGGCCAAATCGGGCAAAAAGTTTTAATATCAAGTTGAAGTGCATACTTCCAAGAGCACTTTAACATAATTCCATTTTGGCCGAAAGTGGGCTGTTTTGGTTAGATTTTCTCTGGCTAAGGACGTCACACAAATCAAATTAAAAATCTACATATAACACATAGAACACAATTGCAACATAATATTTGCAAATAACATACCTTTGGCTGTATTTTTCATGTTTTATACAAATTTATTGATCACTAGCGTCCAATCTAATTTATTGCAAAGCTGTGGTTTATTTTCCAGCTGTTTTTGGAAAACAAACAGCAAAGCGAAGATCAGACTTTGCAGCCCTGGTAAAAGCCTACGGTTGCATTTCGATAACTTTTGTTTTTTGAATTGTGGTACTTAAAGTATTTCCTTTAATAATATATAGCTCCCATCAAAAAAATTCGTCATGAAAAATTCGACTTTATGTCAAAAATTTGGCCATCCAGCCCAGTGTGCAGCGGTCAAAAAACAAAGTCAGTTCACATTTTTGTTGCTTCAGCGAAAAAATCAAATGGTAAGCCACCAGCAGCAGACGGGCAGGATGACTGCGCCAATGATTTCAATGGTTTTGTAGTAAAATTATTGTTTTTATAAATAATATTTTTTTTGTTATTTATTATTATATTTTATTATTTATCAACTATTTTATTTGTTATTATTATACCCTGTTCCCATTAAAAATGGGAAAAGGGGATCATGAAGTTGTGCAAATGTATGTAACAGCCAGAAGGAAGCTTCTCCGACCCTATAAAGTATATATATTCGTATATCAGCTTCAACAGCCGAGTCGATATAGCCATGTCCGTCTGTCTGTATGAACGCGTCGATCTCAGAGACCGTAAGAGATAGAGACACAAATTTTGGCATGCACATAGGTGTATACCGTACCCAGTTCAAGTTTGTTTCAGATTTGGAAAAACTTTTTTGTCTTCAATTTTATCTTTATAATCTGAAAAGTCTTTTTTGTTTTCAATGCCATCGTCGTTAAGGACTTTGTTTGCCACTCGTTGTGGAGTTCGTTTGCCTCTCGCTGTGGACTTTGTTTGCCACCCGTTGTGGACTCTCGTTGAGGACTTTGTGTTGAGATCGAGAACTTGAAGGTTGGCATCAATTGCCAAATAAAGTGCGTCTCGAGTTGAAGCATGTTGCTAATGGTCGATCAGGTATGGGGATCACTGTGCATGAACATCGGTGATGATGAAAGATGCGATGAAGATCCAAATTCAGCCGCGCGACGTACTTCCATCAGTATGATCGATCGTCTGGCAGGCTGCGTACAATGTAAATCGGCGGAATTGGTGAATGTTCCAACCAACGTGCGATCGAATACATGCGCGTGCAGGATCGATGGTCGTGTGTGTGTGACTCTGAGGCCGCTAGCAGAGTTTGATCGCAAGTGTGTGTGTGTGTGACAACGCGCCAACATGTGTTCAAGTGTATGCTGCAGATGTCGACAGCATATATTTTTTTTTTTTTTGTATGGGGGGGAAAGCATTGAAAGCCGGATAGTGTGGGACTTGGGACTAGCTCACCCACTAAAACCACCCCTATTCTCCGTTTCACTCTCGCGGTACCACCGCTAAGTATTACTTCATGAGGGGGACCAGGCATGAAAGCCTCAGCTAGATTCCTATCTAGGACTTGAAGTCATTCTGCGCTGTCTTTCAGTGCGACGCAGGAACTTTATTATTTGTGCTGCGAAATTGCTAAAAGAAGACCAATTGTTTTGCGAGCTAAGTAGAATACCCATCAAGTGCACTACCATGCACTATGAAGAAGTGTGAGTTTGGTGGCAATATCGCTGGCGACTCATACGTCATCTGCTAGCTTTGCAAATGTGCTGGTTTGACTGGCCGTGTGAGTGACTATATCTCCAAATGGATTGGTTTGACCTGGTCCTGCGTGGATTGCCGAGAAATTGAAGACGAAATAAGAACGTTTATGCGGCAAACGCGAGTGGGCTTCAAGGATGTCCACTCTGAGTTTGAAAAATACCGTGAGAAATTTTTATCTTTGAATTCACAATTCATTGGTCTAAAAATTTTAAACGAACGGAAAAAATGCGACCCTCAAAACTCTTCCATCGTACTGAATATTCCCCCTCCTACTGGAAACGCTGCCATCCCGTGCAATTATCCCCCGTCTCCCGCCACCGCTGTTACCCCATCTATGATGTTCCCTCCAACTGAGGGTTATACTCAGGCTATGGTGCCGGTGGTATATTCAGGGACCTCTACGGGCGTCGTAAATTCTCATCCTGAGGCGTCCACTGCTGCTGCCGCTATGGATACTTCCACCATGGGTAGCATTACCCATGTTGAGGCTCCTGTTGCTCTCCCGACGGTTGTAATAACGGATCATTCTGCTGCCGCCCCAGCTATTGCCGTCTTTGCGGCATCTGCTCCTGCACCTTCGCCTTTCCGGCTGTGGTAAGGGACCAATCCGCTGTCGCCCCAAATCTGGCCGCCCTTTCTGCCTCTGGTATTGCCGTTCCTGTAGGTGTTCCCTCTGCCATCACCCCAACTGTGGCCGCCGTAGTGGCCTCTGCTCCTACTCCTGTCGCTAATAGTGCGGCTGCTTCTGTTGGTGCTACCATCGCCTTTCCGGCTGTGGTAACTAACCAATCCGCCGCCGCCCCAACTATGGCCGCCGTTGCTGCCGCTGGTGGTGAAACTCCTGTTGACGCTTCCTTTGCCATAGCCGTTCCTGCTGATGGATACGTTGCTCTCGGTTATGTTACGACCGCTGCACCTCCAGCTCTACAGGGTACTGCAAACGAGATCCCACCTCAATCCGTTACTGGTGCTGCTGACGCTCCTCACACTCGGATTCAATTAAATGGCGTGCCTCTGGTTCCACCAGTGGGTACGGATTCTATCCCCACCGTTAGCGCTTTAATCGGTGTGCCACCTCCTAAATCTATTTTTGTGTCTCGACTCATGCCTTCGGCTTTGGAAGAACTTGTGATGCGTTACATTTGTTCTAAACTTAACTTTTCTGAGTCCAGCAGGGTGAAAGTTATAAAATTCAACTTTAAGTCTACGAGAGACATTTCTACTTTTCAGATTTCGCTCCCTGACTTATATATTGACAGAGCGTTAGATCCGACATTCTGGCCTGAGCACGTAATCGCGCACATTTCCGAAGATTACTCTAATCATAAAAATGGCCCTTCAACTTCTGCCCAGATTTCAAAAAACCGAAAAAACCCAAAAAATTAAAAATCTTCATTTTCTATATGCTATCAAAACGTCAATAGCTTACGCGGTAAGCTCAGCACCTTGCATACCAACAGTGCTTGTTTTATGCAAGATGCTGTTGCTTTTACCGAAACTTCTCTCTATCAAAACATTTCTAGTCATGAGATCCTAACGGATCGCTACTTTATTTATATATCTGACCGTCCTTTTGGTCGTGGGGGTGGAGTCCTAATTGCTGTTGAAGCAATGAAGCCGTCCCAGCAGATTCCTTGTGATTTAACGCCTAACATAGAGTTCGTAGCAGTTAAAATTCAAACACACGATTCAAACATTTTCTTAACGTGCTCATATATTCCTTCTGCCTCCGACCTTGCTCATTATTTGCTTCACGCCGAACACATATGTACAACGAATTGCTTCCTTGCTGGGTGATCGTGATCGTCTAGTGGTCGTTGGGAATTTCAATATCCCACATATCTCTTGGACTTCTTATGACAATTCCTACGAACTGTACCCTTTTGCATCTCATGAGTTTTTAAATCTTATGGCTGAGCAATCTCTTGGGCAGATAAATTCCACTAGCAATGGTTTGCACAGACTCCTTAATCTGGTATTCGTTTCCGATGTTCCCAATTCGATGGTATCAAGAATTCCGCCTCTGTCAATTCCGGAGGACATTCATCACCCTATACTACAAATTGATTGCGAGCTAGATATACCGAGCACCACTTCTCCTTCTTTCCAGAATATTGCATCCTTTTGCTTCCAAAAAGTTGATTTTGTACGCCTCAATGAGGGCTTATCCAGGATCGACTGGTCTTTCCTGGACTCATCTCAGGATATAGAAACGAGAGCGTTCGTTAAAGTCGGCTCTAACCGACTTCGATATACCCGTTACTCATGCATAGAAATGTTTAATAGCCATCCTGTGTGCCTGAGGTGAGATAGCCGAAAAGTATGCAACATCAAGTATGCAGATCGATATCTCAAAAATTGTGGGAGCTATTCAACATTTTTTATTGTGGGGGCGGGGGTGGGCGTGGCAAAAATTTGAAATAAACTTAATCTGCGTGCAGACAATAGGAGTCTACATTTCAAAATTGGTTGCTCTAGCTCTTCTAGTCTCTGAGATCTAGGTGTTCATACAGACAGACGGACGGACGGACGGACGGACAGACGGACATGGCTATATCGACTCGGCTGATGATGCTGATCAGGAATATATATACTTTATATGGTCGGAAATGATTCCTTCTGCCTGTTACATACATTTGCACGACTTTAGTATACCCTTTTACTCTACGAGTAACGGGTATAAAAACAACACACGCTTTTTACGCTGTTCTGTATACAGTGTTTAATGAATTTGTGCCCCTTCAGGTTCCTTCTCCTCGCTCACGTGCCTTGGATCACCAGAAGTTTATCCAACCCTAAAAACATTAAGTCTCGGCTCGATAAAAAATTTAAAAAATCGGGATCCCGTGTGGATTTTGCCAAATATTCGGTGGCACGTTCCAAATTTATGGTTCATAGCTCAGAATGCTGTAAAGACTACTTGGTCAGGTGTAAGTAGAGTTTTCAGGTTGACCCAAAGAAGTTCAATAACTTTGTCAATGCTAAAAGAAGATCCTCTCAATTCCCGCCCTCCCTCTTCTTAGATAATGTAACGGCTGACAATGACTCTGATATTTCCAATCTATTTGCAACATTTTTTCAACGATGCTATTCTGCATCGCTAAAAAATTTGGTCACTACTTATCCTTATTCAGTGGCAAATTGCAACTGCATTGTATGCCCTGTGGTTGATGCAGATAGCGATTTTTTCAGCTCACGTTCTATCAAGTCGTCTTTTAGTCCAGGACCTGACAAAGTGCCCAGCTGTGTGCTAAAACTTTGTGCCGACTCTTTATGTGTGCCGTTCACTTAACTCTTCAACTGGAAGATTTCCCTAGTCTTTGGAAGGAATCCTACATTATTCCTATTCATAAGAAGGGTCCAAAGTCAATTATATCGAACTACACGTGTGTATCGAAACTATCGGATATTCCAAAGCTTCTTGAAAAGATCCTGACTTCCCGACTACAACATTTTTGTCGCTCGGTAATATCCAAATCTCAGCATGGTTTCATGAAGAATCGCTCCAAATCTACGAATTTACTGGAGGTTACTACTCTGGTAATCAATGGATTTGTCCATAAACGGCAAACTGATGTATTTTATACTGATATCAGCAAGGCTTTTGACTCCGTAAATCATGAGCTTTCAGTACATAAATTGAGTTTGCTCGGCTTCCCTCCACTCCTCCTCAACTGGATCAAGTCATATCTAAGCGATCGATCTCAACGAGTTCGTTTCAAATCTATACTATCCACCTCCATTAATGAACTATCTGGGGTTCCCCGAGGTAGTCATTTAGGCCCACTACTATTTAACCTATTCCTAAACGATATCCCACAGGTTTTATCCCATTCGCATGCATTAATGTATGCCGATGATCTAAAACTTTGGTTGTCGTATAATGACCCGGCGTCTCCTCTCCTCCTCCAATCCGATTTAAGCTCTCTTCACACCTGGTGCGCGGTGCATAGGCTTCCTCTTAATCTCAGCAAGTGTAAACGTATGACCTTTAGTCGTATTCAACCATATAAGTTTGATTATATGATTGATACCATCCTGTTCCAGACCCTGCGTTTGGGCAGTGAATCCAACAATCCTAAGCTTTGCCCCACTGTGCCATCTTGCCAATTGACGCTGCTGCCTTTTCTCCCAAATGATTTGCATGCGCTTCTGTTTGTATGTGTGTGTTCGTTTAATGTTTGTCTTCGTTTAAGGGCGCTGTCCATGGCTACGAAAACGGCCGCGAAATGAAAAACTCTATGTAAAAATTACGGCTAAGGAATTTTTGTGTGTGGCCGTTTAAAATTCGGTTTCTACCAATCGCGAAAAATGCTTATACGTATTACGTCTGCCACTACGTTTTGTTCAAGCGGTGTTAAGTGCTTTAAGTGCTGTTAACGCCTCTTTTTTGCCGTGACGTTAGCAAAATAGGTTTCGATTCTAATTTGTGCGGCCAAATTGGAAGGCCAAATTGAAAATGAGCGCATCTAAAAAAGATTCCTGCAGAAAGCGTCGCCTAATGGCACTTTCTATGGCGGGCAAACTGAATTTAATAAACGCCATGAAAGTGAGGAGCGAGGTGCGGCACTTGGTGGATAAGAAACACCGGCGGACCGGAGCACGGTCTGCAACATCATGTGGCGTCTCCTGTCACCACAAACCACAAGCGAGGAGCTTAAATTCTATTTGGCCAGCATTCAAACACTTCACACTCCAGTCCCCTCAATCAGTTCGATTTGATTCGTCTCAACTATATCTTCGATCACAGCTGCCAGACCAAAAGGAAAATCATTGAACAGCCGCCGGTGCTGAATGATTGCGACAGTAAAACGATCACATACCAAAAGCCCGCTCCCAGTTCAGTGGACAGCGAACTGCTGGCCTCTTATCAAGCGGTAGTATAGCGGATAGTGCAGCCTCAATTGACCCCCTGAAGGTGACCGATCAAAAGCGGATCGGGCAATGAGGATGTGCCCTACATCAATGCCAATTTTATCAAGGTAAGAAATGGGCGAACCAAACTTCGACTTTATAAATCAATTCCATTTCTTAACGTTTCCCTGACAGGGCCCCGACTACGTGGCCAAGTGCTATATGACCACCCAGGGACCGCTGCCCATTACCATTTTCGAGTTCAGCGGAGCTATATACTCCGCCAAGTCACACATGCTACAGCAGTACATCTAGAAGATCATCATGATGACCTGACCAACTTTACGTAGGTAAATCGCCAGAAATGCGCGAACTACTTTCAAATCGAGATGAACGAAATCTTTGCCTTGGCAGCCAAGTGCGAGGTGTTCGTTAAGTGCCGCTGCTCGGGACTACATCGAACTGTCATAATAATAACAATTAATTTATTATTAATTTCATTTAATAAAAAATATATATATTATTAAAATAGCACATTAAATATGTTATATTCATAATCCTGCAAGGTGTTGTTGTTGTTTATAAGTTCGCGGGCATATTTAACAGCGCCAGAGCAGCGCAAGGTTTCTTTGAAACGTTTATCGACAGAGTAAATTGTGTTATCGTGTTATTAACATAGGCTTAGCAGACTCTGTTAAGAATATGCGGAATATCAACTTTTTCACAAGAAATTTTTTGGCGACCCGTGGATACCGCCCTTAAGACCCAAATGATATGCTTGTTTGTAATATGATTTAATTGTACATTTCTGTGTTTTGTTTGCCAATCATCCAAGCGCCATGCGT
>JBAMBO010000508.1:0-78482 GCA_037044535.1 Lordiphosa magnipectinata
AAAGGGAATCGTTTCCAACCTTATAAAGTATATATATTCTTGATCGGCATTAGCAGTCGAATCGATATAGCCATGCCCGTCTGTCCGCCTGTGTGTATGAACGCACAGTTCTCAGATATGGTAAGAGTTTGGTAAGGTTTGACACGTATGGAACATATTCTTCTTATACTTGCAGGCAGATCAAGTTTATTTTCAATTTTTTGCCACGCCCCCAGCCGCCCCCGCAATTTGGAAAAAGCGTATTATCTCCCACAGTTTTGTAGATAGATGTTTCGTACCTTTAGAGATATAGATATCTTTATAGAGATATGGATAGATAGAATTAAAATTATTTATCGATTTGCTGAAGGAATGATAAAGATCGTATGAACTATACTCAAGTTATGACCAAAAGAAAGTTTGCTGCAGCAGCGCTAGCTTGCTGAGTTGCCAAATGGTCACAGTAGGGGCTCCATCTATTGGTCAGTTTTGAAAACCCCTCAACCAGCTTTGTTCAAAGCAAGTAGTGGCGCCATCAATTGGACAAGTTATGAGCAAAAAAAAGTTCGCTGCCGTAGCGCAGCAGCACCACTGCTACTGCAGGTACAGAGTATTTTACAGTTAAGCTTGACCGACTTTCTTACTTGTTTAACTACAGATTCTGAATTTTTGTGTGAATTTATTTGCGATTTCGGGAGTTTTGGTAATATGACTTTTACACTCGATAAAAAATTACTGACAGAGTTGTAGGTCGTTTCTGCATAAAATTTATACCTATTTGTACTTGAAATTTCAGTTATGTTTTGTACTTGGATGCACTTAAATTTAGGACGACATTTTCTTGAATCTTAAAACGATTGCTAATGACATGAGCACAAAATTTGATTAGAAATTCTTTGATAAAATCCGTCCTTAGGCGGCTTACCCTAAATTTAAGAAAATTAATGTCTAACTATCATAGAAACCTTTTCTAAAACACACTGCAAGTTTTTCTTAACCAAAGGGCAAGAATCTTTGAGTATAATAACAAAATTGTACATTTAGAAATTGTTTTCTTGAGCATAGAAGAAATTGTTCCTAAAAGCACAAAATGTATGTTGATTTGGGAACATCAATCAACGGATTAAAGAGCGGATCTCTGTTTTAGTTAATTTAACTGTTATATAAAATTTGTTTTAATTGTCCGCCTCGTATTGTGATTGAATTCGTTACCTTTTGCACCAAATATGAATTAAAAAGTCTACACTACACCATGTCGCACGCTTGATGTCTGTCTAACGAATGGAATTGAATTGTGCTCAATTTTCAGAAAGGAGATATTTTTTTTTTAGGATTTTTCCTGATTATAAGAAATTAAAATGGTTATTTTAAGAGCTACTTCCTTTTTAAGTTTCTAGCATGGCCTATTTATTTCACTCTCAAATCAAGGGTCAATTTTGACCTAGATTTAAGAAAGTGATCTTAGAAGAATTCGCCCCATTTATCAGAAAATTCTGCCAATTTCTTGATTTTATAAATTTGTTTTACCCTTGCAGAGGGTATATTAAAATTGTCCAGTTGTTTGTAACGCATAGAAGGAAGCATCTCCGACCACACAAAGTATTGATCAGCATGACCAGCTGAGTTGATATAGCCATGTCCGTCTGTCCGTCCGTTTATTTTTTTATGCTATCTTCTCCATCAGTTTTAAAACTATCTTAACCAAACTTTGCACGAAGCCTTTTGGTACAAATACGCTGCACATTTGTCAGAATCGGCCGGATCGAATGACTATATCATATAGCTGACATAGAAACAATCGGTCGAAAAAGTTGTTTTAGTTATAAAAACTTTTTGTCTTCAACGCAAACGTGCCCAAACCTCGTATTTCTAAGTTTTCTGTGCTTTCAGATAAGTCCACCAAGTTTTATGAAAATCGGACAACTATATAGTATAGCTACCATACAAAAGATATGTCTGAAAGTCTTAGAAGGAAAAACTTGTTGGTTTTTAATGGTATCGCTCCCAAACTTGTTACTGATGAATATTATATGCTACCACACAATTGTACCAAGTTTGATCCAAGTCGGATGATTATAGCATATAGCTGCCATAGGAACGATCGGTCTAAAAAAGTAGTTCTAGTGAGAAAAAATTTTTTGTTTTCCATGGTAGCGTCTTTATCTCTTCCAGTAGCGAATATTATCAGTTTCCACACAATTTTTGGGAGTTAAATCAAAATCGGATGAATATGTGGCATGGCTGCCATATAACAAACTGGCAAGCAAATGCTTAAAGTAGTGACGCCATCAAGCTGCAAGGGTATATAAACTTGGGACGAGCCGAAGTTAGCTTTCCTCTATTTTTTTTATGTAATATTTTTTATTTTTTTTATTAAAAAATGTTTCTAAATACCTGGGCAACTTTTAAAATATGGCGAATATCTAAAATTCACGAAAAATGTTTTTCCTAGTGCACTTTTGTAGAGTCTCTCTTCCTCAGTGATTGTTTCGTGACTTGTTTAGTCACTCTTGCTCTGTCACTTGGTCACTCACTCTCTATTCAGCGACTTTTAAGCGGTTATTCAGCTATTTTCTGAATGCTAAGCAGTTTCAACCGCTTTTTCTATTGAAAATCTTTGACTGAAATGTACTGTCATACTTAGAACCATTTCAGTTAGGGTGCTAAAAGGGTATTAAAATGCAGCAGTGAAGAATTAGAATTAGTTCAAATGATTGCTAGTCGTCAATATGTCTTGAGGTTAGTTGATCAGCAAGTGAACCACTGAACAGCTAAACATGTTCACTTGTTCTTTTTTATTAAGACAGTGAACTCACTGTTTAACTGAACAACTGAGTAAATTGAGTGAGTTGACTCACTTTAAAAAGAAAAATAAGTGAACATATTCAGTGAAATATACAAACTTTATTCAACACTAAAACTTATCTCTCCACCTCCTTAAACTTTCAAGTAACCCTAAGAATATGTGCTTGGTATAAAAGATTCTTCTTTAATCCATGTTTAACATTGGGATTAGAAAGCTTTAGGCTGGGATGACACATTCAATTTCTAGACACAACTTATTGTTGAGCGAAATCGACGAATTCGCCGCATACTTTAAAAAGTTATCAAAGAAAATCCCAAAAACGCCAAAAAATGTTACAAATCTAGTATTTTTTGTAATTTTTTTGGTATTTTGAAATGTCAGGGTCACACTCAACGTACGTAACAAATAGTTTAAATTGCCTTTTTGACACTGTCAGAAACGGTTGCTTTGTCTAGGGCTCATCATCTGTTGGTTATAAGAATAATCAACAAATATATCTTTTCTGGACATCCGCTGCAGACAACATCAATTCTGAATGTGTGGATTCTGCATTCTTCTTTGTCCGAATTTTGAAATGTTTGCCTTAAACTATTTGTGAACATAATATATATTTGTTCAAACAACTTTCTTTTGTTGTACCATCAACTGCGCCAATACAACTTGCGAAAAAATCGCTTGCTATGCTCTTCCAGTTTTGGGCATTATATAGTGCTAGAGATCTTTGACTACTGGACCCTAACATGCAACTGAAAACAATATTGAGATTCACCTAATATGTGTGAGACAGTCATCCATATCCATACCTGTGGATAGGTAGCGTAGGCGTGATCCGAACTCATTCTTTAAGATTTTTGTGGTTGAATTCTTCCGGATAATTTTTCTATCACCAAAATGCAATATGCCTGGTATATTTAATTCAAATATACCGTCTGCTTCTCTTTGAAGAAAACTTATTTTTACCTTTTTTCGTGATTTCATTTTCAGCAATGAAATAATTATAATATTTAATAACAATATGGAAATCTCCTAGATTTACCAAATCTATTAAATGTCAACCGAATTGTTACAAATATTGAATCTAGTAGAATCAATTTTGCTAACTGCGCTGCCGGCAGCAGCAATACCTCTGTCACTCAACAACAATATTGTGAGGCGAATTCAATTATACTTTGTCTCGCTCACACCAACGACGTTTCCCTATTATCAAAAAATTGTGACAATAATTGTTCGTAAAAATTGAATGTGTCATCCCAGCCTTAGTGGTGCTGTCACTGGCAAGTTAATTCAATCAATCATCAATGTGGTTGATTTATTCAATAAAATGATTAAATTGTTTATTGTTGAATTTGTATGCTCGTCATCTTTCTACCACGTTCACTTGATGTTAGCCATACAAATATTCCTAATCTGAATGGTAAAGAGGATGAATTTTATACCAAAATTCCAGCAATAAATATTTTCGCAATACTCAAAGTGGAGTGTGGACAATCTCTATTTCATTTGGTTTTAATTGGTTTTTGTGCAGAATATTCAAAAGCGACCGTTTTGTCTTTTTGAGCTTTAATTGGTAGCTTTTTATTGTACTACATATATATAGATACGCAATAGAGACAGCATTTCCACTTTGTCATTTATCTCTTACTATTTTTGGTAGCATACTTTTTCAAGCAATCAGTGAAGTTTGCTCTAACTAATTTGAAAATGTAACAAAAGCACATTTTAATTAAGCAATAGCTAATAGCCATTTCCCAAAAACTCACCTCCAATTACCGAGCTCTGCACTATAATTGTTGTTGCAATCTCAAATTCTCCTTTCAGTTGTGACTACACTTGCGTTAAAGCACAGACTTAATTTGCATAAATTTAAGCGCCAACCGACATTGTTCCCACCTTCTCGCACCCACACCTACACTTGCACTTGGCCCACCCCTTGGCCTTTCCCCCACCGCCGTTTATCACCACTTACACTCGTAATAACCGCAACTCAGTTCCAATTAAAAGCTCAGCCATCAATTATGCAAAAGTAGAAATGATTTTTCCACAGAATTTCAATGCGGTGCATATTTTCCTAAATGCCAAGTGATGTGCGAAATATATTATTGTCGTAATTGCAGTTATGAGTTCTTCAAAATTCAACCAAAAATCACTCAGGCAAAATTATTTATACATATTTCCGCCAATCATTTTCCAAATCAATTTACATTTTCAATTAATGCCAAAAAAAGCATACAGAAATGTTTGGTGAAAAGCCGCCACTAAATAGGCGCTTATGTGAGTTTCCCCAATAGGAAACACAAACACAGACATCACTCATACGCCTGGTAATGTCCTGTCAGTCGCTTGCCGTCACTTTTTGACATTTAATTAGGCGCAAATTTTAATTAAATGCCATGATGATGCCCGACCAGTTTTTGGCCAAGGAAATTTGGAAAGAGCAGCGGAGTCTAGGAAAAAGTCATTAAAAAACTATTACTCGAGGCCGCCGAAAATGTCAGCACAGAATGTTAATGTGTTATTATTAATTTATCAAGTGCAGTTTTGTGTTTGTTTTGACAAAATATCGTTAATAATGGTGAAAAAGCGAATGCAAAAGGTAGGTCAGGTTAGGATAATAAATGAATTAGGTTTTCTTTTAAAAGACGGGTAATTAAATTTTGCTAAAAGCGTACAAGAAAATTGAATTAAGTAAATTGGGAGACAAAAGGTAAGAGAACAAGAGAAAAAAGTATAGTTTTGCAGTTTTAGGAGCTTTTGAATCAAAGTATTTTTAGCTAGTATTGAAAATTGAAAAACCGAAAATCAGATTGACTATTACATCTACTTTGGCCTCGCTCTTCTTAAGAAGCGCTGATTTAGAGTTTTGGGTGCTTTAAAGTTTCATCAAAAACGTTAAACTAGAATGGACATAAATTTATTATCCCTCCTCTTTCCCCTTTCGTGAGTTCTCTTCGCTTTTATGCAAGTTTAAATCCCTAAAAGGACTTAGTTTATTTAAATATGAATATACATATTTTTTATTTTATCAAGACTTTTTTTTCAATTCATTTCTTTTTATGATCTAACGGAATATAAGAACTTAACCATGACTACTGGGTCATGATTATAGAACGTCCCGAACAATAGTAATCACCCTTATATATCGTGAGTTTAATAAAATTTGGAAAAAAGATCGTAGAGTGTCATTTTATCTCGCTATGAACTTTATTGTTTGAAATAACCAATAACAAAATCGAAAACTTAAATTTTCAGAGAATGTCTAACTTCTTAATTGCTTATTTTCCATTTGTAATTTGCTTACAGTTTCCTCTCTCTTTTACGTCCATTATGCATTTACATTTGTAAAACGCTGGACAAAATTTTTTTAGAGCGGAACAAAGAAAGTTCATGAAATAGAGATGAAGCCAAAGATAAAGTTAATTTTAGGAATAGGAAATAATAAGAAAATGTTTGAATTTTGGAATTATGAACCCATCTCTAGTATGTGAATAAGCGAGAGTGCATTAACTGACTTGTTCTTGGCACATGCTGCAGCCTAATAAAGTCATTTGATGAGCTCATCTCAGCTCTGCGAAAAATCAGTTGCTCTTATTTCTAACACTTCGAGGTTTCGCATAATTTTGCAATAGCTGCAAGTGCTGGACACGGCTCACTTTAGTAAAGAATGCTATTGGAATAAGGCTAAATAAATTAAAAACGAGAAAGAAAGACGTTCAAGCCCGACTATTAACTACTCTGTACCCCCCAAAGATTGTATATATATGATCCAGTTTAGTCAGAAGCCACTCAAAGTTGCAGTGAAGCCTGGAAGTGTGTGAATTGTTGCCCATCGCCGTACTCATCCTCGGCCGTTGCGGCCGGTGCTTCCCATAATTATTGTTTGTTTTTCTTATATCCTACATTCGATCTTCACCATTTCCTAGAGATTGAGGTTTGAAATGTATGGGACATATACTCCTTATACTTGCATGATCAAGTCTTGCAATTTAGAAAAAAACATAAAATCTCCTAAAGTTTTGTAGATAGATGATTTGAAACTTCTAGAGACATTTAGTTATCAATAATATTGATCCATTTGACGAAAAAATGATAAAGATTAGATGAACGATAGTCGAGTTATAAGGAAAACAAACAATTGTGCTATCATTTCACACACTTTATGACTTCTTTGCCACTTTGTGTGGTTTCTAACTTAAATTCATCAGATATATACAACGTTTGAGGGGTGAAGAGTATATTATAGTCGGGCTTGGCGACTTTCTTACTTGTTTAGTGTGGGGTTGTACATGAGTGAGTGTACAAAATTAAGTTGTTTTTTAAACTGAACAAGCGAACATGTTCTTCTTCAATTGTTCATTTTTGATCAGCGAGTCTTGTTCAGTATGTCTTGTTCAATCTATCTTGTTCAGGCTGGGATGACACATTCAATTTCTAGACACAACTTATTGTTGAGCGAAACCGACGAATTCGCCGCATTCTTTAAAAAGTTATTAAAGAAAATCCCCAAAACGCGAAAAAATGTTACAAATCTAGTATTTTGGGTAATTTTTTTGGTATTTTGAAATGCCAGGGTCACTCTCAATGTTGTAAATTGTAAAAATGTAAATTGCCTTTTTGACACTGTCAGAAACGGTTGCTTTGTCTAGGACTCATCATCAGTTGGTTATAAGAATAATCAACAAATATATCTTTTCTGGACATCCGCTGCAGACAACAACAATTCTGAATATGTGGATTCTGCATTCTTCATTGTCCGAATTTGGAAATGTTTGCCATAAACTATTTGTGAACAACAACTTTCTTTTGTTGTACCATCAACTGCGCCAATACAACTTGCGAAAAAATCGCTTGCTATGCTCTCCCAGTTTGGGCATTATATAGTGCTAGAGATCTTTGACTGCTGGACCCTAACATGGAACTGAAAACATTCATTTTGAGCAATGAAATAATTATAATATTTAATAAAAATATGGAAATCTCCTAGATTTACCAAATCCATTAAATGTCAACCGAATTGTTACAAATATTGAATCTAGTAGAATCAATTTTGCCTACTGCGCTGCAGGCAGCAGCAATGCCTCTGTCACTCATCAACAATATTGTGAGGCGAATTCAATAACACTTTGTCTCGCTCACACCAACGACGTTTCCCCATTATCAAAAAATTGTGACAATAATTGTTCGTAAAAATTGAATGTGTCATCCCAGCCTCAGTCTGTCTTGCTCTGAGCTGTTCTTGAGTTGCTCTAAGAGCTGTTCAGTCTCATTTGCTCAGAGAGTGGTTCTGTCTGTCTTTGCTCTGTAAGTTGTTCTGTCTGTCTTGCTCTGTGAGCTGTTATGTATCTCTTGCTCTGTGAATTGTTCTTTCTGCCTTGCTCTGTGAGCTGTTATGTATCTCTTGCTCTGTGAAATGTTTTGTCTGCCTTGCTCTGTGAGCAGTTCCGTCTGTCTGGCTCTGTGTGTAGTTCTAAGGGCTGTACCATGATACAACTATAACAAGTACGGCGCTCAGCTAACATTTTGAACTAAGCGCTTTTGCTAAGAACACGAGAGAGAGAGCGGAAGATTGATCGCGAGAGTAAACGACTCTCATTCACACAACTTAGGTATGTGTGTAGATCAAAGAAGCAAAAAACAATAAAGCGATCAGTGCTACAGGAACCCAAGCCTTTGAAATCCCGACGGCAAAACAAAACAAAAACCTAAACCTAGAACAAGTGAACAAGAACAACTGAACAAGTGAACAACTGACGTGAGATAACTCACTTAGAAAAAAAAAACAAGTGAACATGTTCAGTGAAATGAACAACCTTAACCCAACACTATACTTGTTCTGAAAGACTTTAATGATCAAGTCGTTTGGAGTGGGTCGTTGACGTTGTTGTTACAGCGATATCAGCGATTAGCAGCATATTCAGCGCTTGTAAATAATAGTTGCAGCCTCCCCCAACCTTTCTTTCCAAACCAAAAGAGGTACATATGTCATGTTCCCTATTTCTCAAAGGACCCAAAATGTGGGGAATCCGCTTAAAGCCTTATTTAAAATCAATCAAATTTTTTCCCAGTTGAGTTTATGTTCTTGAAAATCAGACAATATCAAATCAAATCAAGTTCTTAATATCGGAACAACATCAACTTGATTTGGGTATTTGCGATTTAAAAAAATTGTTATTGAAGTGAGAATAGTGTACTAGAAATGAGAAAAACAGTACTGCATTTGGGCAATTCAAACAATTGGCGCCTGTGTTAACCGCGGGGAAAGAATTTTCCCCACTAAGAACAGAAGAGCCGGTACGGGGCATGCACACACACAAAGTTGCTGTGACTTGGCGATGGTTGCTGTTGTCGGATTTAGCTACAAGCTTGCCTTTGGGATTCCCAAGTCATAGCAATTCTGTCATGAGGTAGCCTCTGCCAGCTCATGGAAGATAAGTAGGCAAAGGTCGCTTTGGAAATTCAGGAAATAGCTATACGTTCAACCAGCCTTCTTTGAGGTGTTGTGCGTGTCTTGTTTTTGAAATGTTATTAACAAAATCATAACTTATTAACCTAGAGCCCGCTAAAAAGTTCTATGATCGCACTGTGTTTGGTAATCAACTTTTTTCTCTCTGTGCATGCCAAGGTATTGAAGCTTCTAGCTTTCCACTTCAATTAAATGCATTTTCTTTTAGATATTCAAAGGAAATGGAAATGAGTTCATTTCATCTTCAAATATCTTCTTTACTTATTTCCAATTCCAATTTTTGTAACCGAAAAATATGCATTAGCTAACACAAAGAAGAAGTCTGTTAGCGAATTTCTATTCAATTGACTGCCTCAGTGAACTGTTTCACAGCCAAGTGCCCTTAGTCACCCATCTCTCTCTCTATCACTCTTTCTCGTTCTCTGACTAACTGTGCATAGTTAACGACCATATTTTTACATATTTCATGCTGAACTTTTTTATGTTACCCTCTTTTCAATTTTCTTTTGAAAAATGGCCATGTTCGAGGGATTTCAAGAAAGTGGAGCGTCACGTAGACGACAGCCTTAAGAAGTGGCAGGGGGACCATCCACGACAACAACAAGAAATCTGTTATAATAAGATATGCACAATGCACATGCATAAGTTAGGTAAGCAAAAAGAAAAGAAAAAGAAAGCGAAGGTACAAACAGCAGCAACCTGCCAAGTTATATGTCAAATATTGATTTTTTAATTAAATATTAATGAACCGTGACGAAAAAAAACGGCACGAAAGCGAAACCAGGAACTGGGACGCCTTGAGGTATGCTACAATAAAACGCCTGACACACAAAGAAGGCAAGAAAGAAGCCGTGGAAAATATATGAGCAAATTACGAATTTTTAATCACACGTCGCGTTGCTGTTACATAAAAGCGAGAAGGAGGACTCGACCCTTCTGACAACCACCGAAAAAAAAGAAGCTAAATCAAATAAAATAAATATGCAAAGCGGCGTCTCTTCGCAGTAGGTCGACATTGTCTATGCACAGACACGCAAAGCAAAAGCCAAAAGGAAATGTGTGGAAATGTAAAAGGCAAATGAAACTATCTGAAAAGGGATGGCGAAGGAGGCAGCAGGAGAATGTGTGTGCCAGCAAGACAGACAGACAGACATTTCCACGCCAAGCATTTTGTCCAGGCACGAAAAAGTTAGTCTAACAAAACTGTATGAGTACAGGTTAGCCAGACCCACTCAAGTTGGAAAACTACAGACTTTTTTCAGACTCTTCAGTCAGTCTGGAGTAGACTGAAGAACACACGCAACTTACACATAGACAAATAGTCAACAAGACGACAGCTCTATTGAGGCATTATAAAAGTGGAGTGGCTGCTGCCTATAAAGTTAAAATTATTTTCATGTCTCGCATTTATTTTGGTGCAAGTCATATTTTTGCGTATGCAAATTGAAATTTTTGTATATATAGGATGAGAAGTGGCAAAGGAAAACAGATTTGGTAATACTTGGATTTAAATCTTGGGCGATAGAATTTACATAAGCCATATTTATAGCTGAAAAAATGCTTTTATACGATGTGGAACTCAAAACCGATTTCTGTTTGACCAACTAACAAAAGAAAAACAATTGAAACATCACCACAACAACCCACAGAGCACATCATATATCGAAGGGCATTTGCTCTATGTAATATCGACCGATTTGTACACAACGCACACCCTCAATTTTAATTACAAGCAACATAAACTATCTCCCCTTCCCCCTACCCAACGCGCCTCTTAACTGGCCCCATTTTTATGTACAACAACTAAACCACCAACCAAGCAACTAAAAAGAAAAAATTCCAATAATTGCCCTATGCTTTATCCTTGACCGCGGCACAGGCCAAGAACACCGCAAAATTTGCTCGAAATCATTAAGTGGTGGTATATGCCGGGTGGGGGGCATGGGCATGGGCATGGGCATGCGGTTAGATTGCTTCTATCCTGGGCCCATAACAATCAATCTTATTTTATTAAAACGCAACGCAAGCCTTACACTTGAACCAACGAGGACACAGGTGCCTGAACAGCAACGGAATCATTAATAGGGGTAGCATCAAGGGCCATAAAAGTAATCCTTTTTTATTTACGAACTCAAACTCCCTAACGCACTTCACACACACACACACACACCCACACACTGCTTGAGAGGGCCTCATTAAGCAAGAAAAACCTTGAGAAGTGAAGGAGCACGAAAAAATTTTGTTACAAGTTTCCCCTCCTAATTCACTTAAGACTCTGCGTTTGAGTTGGCAGCCACCATTCAGATTGCTCGGGAAAAGGTGCCAATTGAATGTCCTTTAAGTATCTTGCATAAAGAAAAGTTCTCTCCTTGAGTAAGTAGTTTTCCATAGGCAAATAGAAAAATATTAATAAAAGTGGAATTGCGATTTGCCCTCGCAACTTTTCTTTATCCATTTTCCAATTTCAGTTACGAGCAGAGAGGCGAAAGAAATGTAGGTGGGGGTGGGGCAAGAAGGATGTCGCTTAACCTTTTTGATTCTTTGTGCATTTTGCTTTAAATGTGGAAATTTAACTAGGGTTTTGGATTTGGGCTTCGTGAGCTTTATCAAGTCTCACAATGACACTAATTGGTGGCTTATTATTATCCCAACCAAATCCTCAGCCACGCAAGTAAACGATTACGATGATTATGACATATTTCTTTTATTATATTTTATGTACGTCAAAGTGGCTTTTGTTCAATTGTTTTTGGTTTTATTGATTTTGCATTCGCCTCTTAGTTACTCATTATTGAGTTGTTTATGATGGGTTGTTATTTTTTTTTATTGATGGCATCGAATTGTTATTATCTTTTGTAATTAGAGGATTTGTTTATTGAAGTAGGCTTAGTTTATGAGTTGGATATGGAAAATTACACAAAGGAAAACGAAAGCTGAGGCTTAACTAAAACGTAATAAATGCTTAGAGTTTTTATATACGGAAATAATTGTATAAAACTTAGAAGCAAAACTAAAAATTTTCATTAAAATGTAGAATGCACACCAGTTTGGACCTCAAAGCGGCAAAATGGAAAAAACTAGGTCTCGGCATTTCCAAAGCTAATAATTGTTGTTAAAACAAGGCTGCAAACCTTTAAAATTTCGCAGAAGATTCGGTCCGGGAGTTTGAAACCGTTGTAAAGTCTAAGGTTCGGTTCTCCGGACCGGTTGCTGTATTTATTGACCCCAAGGTTTTGGTTCGAGTCTGGGTTCATAGATGGCCTCAACACTTGGTCAAAATTTAGACATATATTTGATCAGGATTAAGCATGCAGACTACCAAGCTATGTGTATGAGTCGTCAAGTCGACTGGACCACATTAATTATGGTTATCATTCATAGGTGTTCTAAAAAGTCATTCAAAAGTGCCTGGTCTTTGAATTTTACAAGCCTTACATTCTACGTACATACCCAGCCCGCATTTTATGAAATTTCTGAACGCAGTTGAGTCCTCTGTCTGATTAAAATAGTCATAAATGATACTTTTGTCGGGAGAATATGGTGCCCATGCCGAGAATTTCCTTAATCTTCTTTTCTCATCAGTTTTGACTCAATTCAAGTCATATTTCCAATCTTTTGCGAGTCTCTTTCTAGTCGTATTTCAATAAATCACGTTTTGAGCATGTCCTTTCCGAGTCTTCTTTAAATCGGAAATGAATTTAATATCTTTAATCTTCAAAAGAGCTTAAAAAGTACTCGTCAGTTCGATTCTTGTTAAAATGATCTTCCAAATGCATTTTCTTTCCACTTTTTCGACTAACTTATGTTTTTCTTTCTTCTCGAAATCGCAATATGGATTGGATTTCTAAAAAGCATTTATAATTATCAACTCAAGCGATTCTCTACTTTATTATGCAATAGTTTTTTCCGGTCATATTATTGAGAAAACTAGAAATGATCTAAGGAAATTGACTTAAATGATGGTTTTAACCGAACCCTTTTTTTTAAACAGGGGGTTCGGTTCGGGTTCAGGTTCGGGGGCTCAAATATTTGAAGGGTTCGGTTCATGGCCCGGTTCGAGAAACCCGGAAAACCCGAACCGAACCGGTTCTTTGGGGTTCGGTTCAGGACCGGTTTGCAGTCTTGTGTTTAAATAACACAAGGCAACAAAATTACCTTTTTTCCAGTATATTGAAGGGTCGGTGGTGATTCTAGATGATTTTCGTGTGCTGAACACTGAAATGGTCCATCACGTCCAGATTTTTAGTAATTTAAGATTAAAGATACAAAAAATGCCTTATTTGACTCTTTTTATACGCGTTTTTTGGAGAGCCTATACTTCTGTTTTGACTTTCTTTGATATTATCGGAAAGAAGTATTCATTAACTAAATTTCCCTAAATTTTCATTAAAATTCTATACAAATTACTAGCCGGTTGCCTGTATGGCATACTTTTGTGCAGGAGACAGTTTTGGTTTTTTATTATTATCGAGACTACAAATTCAACATATATCTTCGCTTAAAAAAATCGTACAACTCTTTGGGATAGTTTATTTTAAAGTTTAGATATATAATTTACGATAAAATAAAAAAAAATCAAAACAAAAATATAGGTTCCCCACAAAACTCGGCTGAAAAGGGTGAAAATAGGCTCATTTTGCAACTTTAAGCTCAAATTACTAAAAATCTCGTCGTGATGGACCATTTCTGAAAACAGATCCGTGTTAAGCACACAAAAATCATCCAGAATCACCCCCAACCCTTCAATATACTGGACCTTGTTGCCTAGTGTAATAATTGAGAAAATCTATAAATTGTATTTTAATATTAAATGGGCGCGATAGCGCCCTTAAGATTTGAAAAAAATTAATCATACGACACGTTCACTAAATACAAATTTTTACAACGAAGTTATTAGTTCGTTTGAAATTCAAAAAGGCAACTACATTTGTGGAATTATGGCCGAAGAGACTGCTGTTCTTTAGGTCTGCTTAATGAAATTTTTGTAATAATAGACATCACTGCGTATGAGTTATTTACAAAAACTTTAGCGCCTATTCGCTCCCGTTAAAGCTCGATTTGTTAAATTTTGTTTTTTCTTACGCATACAACAAAAAGCATCAGATAGTGGGGTGCGACCATGACCTTAAAAATTTCAAAAGCAGGAGGTCCAATCCAATGCACACAAAAGTAAGGCTTTTTCGTTAATTTTGACGATTATGTATGGCGCACATCAGATTTGATTGCTTTGCTAAGGCATGACTGAGACTTACGATGTGCCGTAATCTCATGAATATGTTGCAAATGTTAATGAAAATCGACTTTCTATGAACCGAATCTTAAGACGAACCCAGTTTAAGAAAACCCTATGTCCAAGCCAGTTTCAAAACTAATTATTTGCTACGATTCAACAAAGTTTATAGACATTAAAAAAACTGACAGACTGCCCCTCGAGCAGTCACATCTGATTGAAATTGTGCGACAAAATCTTAAAATCGCCAGCCATGCTGTTTGGCCAAACCACTTTGTTGGCTTCTGCTCTTAATCAATGGTACGCCTGATTGCTATTCTATTCTGTTTGGCTTTATGCGCATCGATCCAAGATTCCTCTCAAATGGAATCATTGGGTGTGTTCAGCGGTATAAATAATCCCACACACTTACACTCATTCAACTCTTGGCATTCTGATATAGTATTTCTTACAGGCAAGACGCTACTGTAGTAAACCAAACCTAGATCTGAGCAGTGTTTTGTATTAAATAGTTAAACATTGTGGCGATTTGAGCCACTTTAATTACTTCATGTAAATCGCAGATTAGGTTTAGTTTCGGTTTATTGCTGATAGCGTGTTGCCGGTAAGATTAGAAAATTAGGAAATGGCAAAGAGTTAAGTGTGTGTATGTGATTGAAAGATGAAGATATAAAAGAGCAGGCTTACTATCGAGTATCTATAGTTGTTAGTGATGTGCGAACTAGTTATATGAACTGTATCTGTGATTGGAGCTAAATAAACTCGAACCGCCACAGCTACTCCACCCCTAAATGATGCATTGAGTTGACTGGCTTATCAGGCAAGTTGACGCTGTGTGCAGGCTTGTAGCTCTATGATATGTTGGCGTTGCGGCGGCATCTGGTGCAAGTGTGTGTTTGCGTCGAAATTTCACAATTTGTAGGAGAAATTCCATTGGCAAAACCACACCTTGACTGCTGTTGCTGGATGCGAATGCACAAGTTCTGGTTAGAGCGAAGCTACCTCCAGATCAGAAGGTGGCAAACCATCTTGCTTCAAAACTGAAGGAGATATTACGTTTTTTACAAATTGCGGCAGCGGGAGGGGGCGTGGCAAACATTGAAAATAAACTGGATCTGCCTGCAAATATAAGAAGTACATATATGTCCCATTCGTGTCAAACCTCTATCTCTTTCCATCTCTGAGATCTCTTCGTTTATATGGAAAGACAGACAGACGGACATGGATATATCGATTTGGCTGCTGATGCTGATAAACAATATAGATACTTTATAGGTTCGGAAATGATTCCTTCTACCTGTTTCATACTTTTGCACAAACTTAATATACTCTGTGTACCTTCGGGAAAGAATATAAAAACCCGAGACTATTCCCTTTGAAAATAATGCATCCTATATTTAAAGAACCTCATTATGTCATAATAATCTTAAAACTGAAAATCACTTGTGCTATCCATTTCTGTTCAAGTGAAAATTAAAGAGGAAATCAGCTCTGACATCAGCACTTTAGCTGATTTGTATCAAATGTATATGTATTTGTATCAACAGAAAATAGACAATACAAATATTTCAGTATTTTCACAAATCAGTTTAATGGCATCAATCATTATCAATTTTCCAGACCTTCTTAAAGACAGAACACTCAAAAAAGTTTTCACAATTTTATGTATTGACTTTGAGTAGGACAAGTAAGCGAAGAACGTCAATTTTTCAGGGCGTAGTTATTATGTCTTCGCTAAGAAATCGGATGGACGCAAAGTCAATGACCAATCTTTCTTTATATTTTACTAGTACATACCAGGTACGCATCGGTATACGAAATAAAAATCCAGGTACCAATGTTAGAATCAAAACAGAACCTTTTACCGAAACACAAGTTTCGGTAAGTTCGGAACCGGAACCGAGATACGATTCGGCTCGATTCCCTGGTGCTTACCTTAGACAATGATACTTGTAATTTTGGGAATTTTAATGGTTTTACTAAGAAAAGTTTTACTAAAATTATGTTTTGAATTGATCCCAATAGACTAATCACACTATGCACATCTAACATGCAACATCCTGAGTCATAAATATTAATTAAGGCGGAATTTTTTATAACAAAATTAAACATAGCAAAAATCAGGATTACTAGACTATCATGGCTCATGTGTCGTACAGTGTGAAGGCAGGCTTAGTGTAGTCCATAGCCATTTTGAGACATGTGATCCCATATTGTTGATCAACCTCTTAATATGCCTCTCATTAGACTGCATTCCAATATTCTGTCGTGCTTTTTGACCTTTTTTCAATTTTAACCAGGAGATAACTTTTCCTTCGCGTCTGTATCAAAAATTGTCAGTCTTACCCTACTTTTGACATTTGAAGTACTTGATCCAATATGAAATTCTCTAGTAATCTTTCAATAACTGTTGATAATTTAAGGTGTCAAACAGAATACTCAAAATTTTTTTTAATATTTTAACATTTCTTTTTGAAGCCAAAAGGTGTAAAGCAAGGAGAAATTAAATTGTCTGTAAAGTTACAACAATGGCCTCCTGGCCAAGCTGCATAGATGACAATTTTGATTCTTGACCCAAGCACGTGTGTGTGTACTAAATTTGATCCTTATTATTATTACTCATGCACACACTCTTGAATACACCTGTGTACAAACACACACACACACTTATATAAGTAGGAACATGCATGGAGTTCAAATAGCCAACGGGCCTCCTGTTCTGGTAATTGAGTCTTAACATGCTCAAAGCTTATTAATATATGTGGCCATGTGCCATATGTGTGTGTGTTGGTGTCTATGGGTGTGTGGGTATGTGTATTTTATGGAGCTTCCCTTTGTTTGCCAAAAAAAAAAAAACTTTGCCTAGATGTGGTTGTTGTTGTTGTTGTTTTCCATTCAGAGTTCGTCCAGCTGAGTTGGCGTTGGTTAAGTTAACACGATTAGGGCCCATAAGTAGAGGCAGATTGGATTTGAGTGGGTAAACGATAGGCTATAGATTTTTTATTTAAGTTGTGTTCAATTTCATTTCCGCAAAAAGTTTTTCAGAATAAAAGCAAACATCACCTCTTTTTTTTTGTTTTTTTTGTTTGTAAAATGAAGACGAAAAACTTATTGTGACTGCAAAGCTTTGGCTTGTCCATCGCTGAGATAGACAATCAGCACGCTTCGTTTCCTCAACATAATATAACATTTTTTTAAAGAACCAAGAAAATTTACATCTCTTTGCACGTTTTGCACGTAACTCAACAGTTTTTCATTATATCTTTTGCACGTTGTGTCTGGCTTATTCAAATTTCTCAGATCTTCAAGATTTATTGACTGACAGCGGAAATGGCCAACGCGCGCACTCAAACCTCCACACACATTCACACACACATGAGCTTACCTTTTTCCTTTTTTTTTTACGCGCAATTAACCCAGTTACAAGTTCGACATGCCGCAGAGGCAAACACACACACACACACCCACATACTCGCAGGATGTGTATATCCTGCATTTATCATAATTACTTCTCCGGAATTTTGTGCACAAAATTATGCTAAAAATGTTGATGAATGCTCAGGGCAGACAACAAAAAAAAGGCGTCAACTTTTCAACAGCCACCAAAAAAAAGGCCCAAATGCTTTAATATGCCTTGGGCAACTATTAAAAATTCTTTAAATTAAATACCAAGCACATATTAAACATCAATTATTCATAAGAGAAAATATGAGATGGCTTACATTTTGGGCATCGCACACAAAGGACCTAATTGTGCTTGGCAATTATTTTGAAAATGCAAACAGCCATGACAATTGCAGCTTAGCGTCAAGCAAAACGACGATAAGACCCACAAATAAATAACTAAAGCAAAAAGGAAAAAGGAAAGACACAAAACTGCCACAGATAAATGTAAAACACATATGCAACATGCAAAATGCACTAAAAACTGGAGTGAAGAATATACAAAAGTTATTTGCAAATCAAACAACAGAAAAAAAAAAGAAAAAGAAATACAAATTGCAGGCTTGACCCGGCCAGAGAGCAGTGGCAGTCAGGACATTTGTGGCTGCTGGAGGAATAATTGCATATATACAAGGCACAGTGGAAACAAATAGTTTAAATCCTTTTTTTTTTACTGAGGGAACGAATGTGTTACGTTAATTTAACACAAACTGCCAAGCCAATATTAATTGCAGAGAACATTGATTTGAGAATACAGGAATATATCGATAAACCCGCTATTACCCAACCCACAAAAGGACTAATCTTCTTATTTACAAACATTCCAATAGAATAAGCGTTACACACCATACGAAATATGTGGAGAAAAATTCAAGAAAACACCAAAATACCCGTACAACTCATCAAGAAAATAGTAAAATTCTGAATGCTAGAAAATATGGATTAGAAATTTGAGGACCTAATATCTAGAAGATTTCACAGATTTTCAAAATTAACCATTGAGCTAGAAATAGATTGAATACTACCCTAATTGGACCCCACAATCGACAGATATGGCAAGCAACTAATGAGCATACCAATCTTCTTTACATTTTTTTGGTTCGACTAAATCTGCTCTATTGATCCTATCCAGTGATGCCAATACATGAAATCCAAAAGTTGGTTCATTTGGCCAAAATGGCTAAAAAAAATTGGCTAAAAGTCAGATCTCACACCATATTGATTTAATATTCGAAATCCAACAAAAAATGTAAAAAGAAAACAAAAATTTTTCAAGGAGTTAAGACTACAAAGCTATTTAAAGCCTTGTACGCAGAGCGACAGAAAATTCTTTCATAAATAGAAACACTTTCTAACTGCACTTGAGCATCAAAGTAAAGCCAAGGTGTTTCTAGTTAGTGAAATACTGAGTATGAAAGGAATTTTCTGTCGTTCTTAGTACAGGGCTTAAAATGGGATTTGCTAAACGCTCTGAAGTCAGAATCTCCAGGTATTTTGAGAGTCCCAGCCGAATCTGATCCGGAGCACTAACAGGCTTAAAATAGAACAGTTATAACCAAAAATTAGATAGTTTCAACACTGAACTGAACTGAAGGGAAAGTTGTGATTTCGCCAGAGAAAAAAAAATAGAGAGCTCTTATACTTGGTTTAAGAATATTCGATATCAGAAGTACGGTAAGAACGAAATTTACTGATCTAAGTACGAATTTGATGGATTCAAGTATGAAAATTTGATACCCAACTTTTAAATCTACGACATTTGAATTTGAGACAATTTTCTGGTTAGACCATACTTTAAAAAATCTAACAAAATAAAGCAAATGAAAATACTTAAGACCATCCTGACGCAATCGGTGAAGCAATTTAGTCTTTAACAGGTTTAACGTTTTCATTGGACCATAGTAGTGACAGAACTCGTCAGGTAGGCTTAATACTGAAATGAGCTCTGATTTAGAAGAAAACATGGAAACAAGGCTTCACAGGCAGGGCGTTCTTTCTTTCTTAGGCATGAAATAGTACTAAAATCACTCATGAACTGGAGCTATTTCTAGTTCAATGCAGTTCTTGCTGAGGAGCAGTTCTTTAGAATCGAATTCTCAGTTTTCAAACAGAATTATTAGGCGTTATTTTGCACTACGACTCAAAGTAACGAAATAGCTAAAAATACAAAGTTTAACATAATTTAAAAATTGCCAGATTTATAGGTGATAGTATTAACACTTTCAAATATGGTTAGATATAGCAACTAAATAGCTATAATGGCAACACTGAGCCTACCTCTGGTCTGCTAGTAAATGACTTACCGGGATCAATCTGAATCAGATCAGGAGCAGTTTCTGACTTTTGCCCATCATGACCTTAAATGGGACACCAGCAGAACAGAGATCACACCTAAGAGAATTCCCTTCACTTAAGTCCCGAAAAATTTGTCATGCTGTTATATTTTCTCGCTCAAAAGCTTTTATCTGGTGAGATTGACTTCATTGCTCTCTTATTTTACACAATAATATTTCGAATATCTTTATTTTTATACCCTTTTTGTTGTGCAAATGTATGCAACAGCCAGAAGAAAGCATCTCTGACCCCATAAGGTAAATATATTCTTGATCAGCATCAACAGCCGAGTCGATTTAGCCATTTTCATCTGTCCGTCTGTCTGTATGAACGCGTCGATCTCAGAGACTATAATAGATAGAGCTACAAATTTTAGCATGTATGTAATTGTATACCGTACCCAGATCAACTTTGTGTCAGATTTGAAAAATTCCTTCTCCTCCTCCTTTTAACAGCAAAAAACTATCAGCGCCACAATTTTTATTCCCTTTATCAAATCTGGTAAGCAAAATCTGGTAATTGTGTATTAAAGTAATGTTGGGTAAAGCTTGTTCATTTCACTGAACATGTTCACTTGCAGAGGGTATATTAAATTTGTCCAGATGTTAGTAACGCATAGAAGGAAGCATCATAAGCACATAAAGTATATATATTCTTGATCAGCATGACGAGCTGAGTTGATATAGCCATGCCCGTCTGTCCGTCCGTCTGTCCGTCTGTTTCTATGGTATTTCCTCCTTCAGTTTTAAAGCAATCGTTACCAAACTATGCACGAAGTCTTTTGGTACAAATACGCTGCACATTTGTCGGAACCGGCCGGATCGGATGACTATAGCATATAGCTGCCATAGGAACGATCGGTCGAAAAGTAGTTTTAGTGAGAAAAACTTTTTTGTTTTCCATGCAAACGCCCCCAAACCTCGGGTTTTTCAGTTTTCTATGATTTTACATAATTCCACTAATTTTAATGAAAATCGGAAAACTATATAGTATAGCTGCCATACAAAAGATATGTCTGAAAAAAGTCTTAATAGGAAAAACTTTTGTGTTTTCAATGCTATCGCTCTCAAACTTGTAACTGATCAATATCATGTGCCACCACACAGTTCTGCCAAGTTTTATCAAAATCGAATGACTATAGCATATAGCTGCCATAGGAAAGATCGGTCGAAAAAGTAGTTTTAGTGAGAAAAATTTTTTGTTTGCAATGGTAGCGTCTTTAAACTTTCCAATTATGAATATTATTGGTTTCCACAAAATGTTGGGAAATTTGGTGAAAATCTGATGAATATATCGTAGAGTTGTCATATAACAAACTGGCAAGCAAATGGTCAAAGTAGTGTCGCCATCTTTTGCTGAGTTTGGGAAATAACTCAGCTAAGAATGTTCTACGAAAATCATTTAAAACCCTAATTTATATAAATTTTACAAGCTACAAGGCTATATAAACTTTGGTCGAGCCGAAGTTAGCTTTTCTCTATTTTTGAGTTTGAGCCTTGTATAAATAAAAACCATAGGAACAACATTTCTTGGTACGGGGTATTTTGCAGTCGGTGCACTCGACTGCAGCATTCTTACTAGTTTCTTTTTATTTTCATATCAAATTTGGTAAGCTTTGGTAATTAGACAAAATATATTTTAAAAATGTAAGAAATTCATTTACCTAAGACTTAATTCGTTGGCACAGGAAAGCTGCTTACTATAATGACATGTCCAAATCTGTTGCTCCTTTGAATTATTCCACTTAAGACGAAATAATATGCATTTTGCAGTTGCTGCGCTGATGGGTGGGTCGGTCGGTCGGAGGTCGTCTCTTAGGGCGAAAGCGGCACTTTTTAGGGCGAGTTGTTTTTTGAGTGTATCAATGCCATCGAAGGCTTCACAATGAGAATAATCGATTTATCTATTATGACAATGTGGTGAGAGTCATTATTGCGTAGATTTTATCCAAATCATAATTTTCATATTAACAAATATAAACACAAAGTTTGACTGTCCAAGTTTTGTTAAGCCGAACCGAAAATAAAGGCTCTGAAATGGTTCAGGTTCAGCTTTCTTCCCAGAAGTGGCTTGGTTTGAGGGTCGGTTCATCGTGAAAAGTCGAAGTTCCGGACTAAAGCTGGTTCGATTCAATCCCGGTTTACAGCTCTAATTATTTTAATGTAAGGAAAACTGAAATTTTTGCACTTGTCTTAAAAATTTATATAGATTCTGCTTATCATAGAAGAAGATAGACGAACAGACAGCATCATTGTTTTCAAGACGCAATATATTGAAAGAAAAGATTTAAAGCAAGTGTTTAAACAAGACATTTGAAACCATTGTCTGAGTGCAAATCTTCTCAAGGGTTATCCGACCCAGATACAGGCATATAGTTTTAGTAGATTAATAAAATATCAAGTTACCGCAATTGAGAATCACTTACAAGTTTATCCAGGCTTTAAAATTAACAAATATTTAATCATCTTTGCAAAATTCCATGACACTGTGCCGCCTCCGCCGCCGCCGCTGCTATTGCCTGGCACAAACCAGAGCCCGAGTAACAAATTCCAAACATGTCACATTGCGCACATGAAAAATGTCCTTGTGACAAGCGCCAACGCCAGCCAAACTGGTTGGCACTGTTGTGTCCTGGCTCTGTCTCTGGTATGTGAGTGTGTTGGCTTGGCTTAGCAAGGTCATGAGTAAATACGCTGGAGCATGCTGGTCTTTTTTTTTTATTTGTTCGCTGTTTATTCTACGACAAAAGCCAGCCGAACGAAATAGAACACAAAAAACAGAAAAATACCAACACACAGAAATTTATTGTCATATGTATGTACATTGTACATCTATGATATAGAAAAAGCTAGATGCTTCTTATTGATATTTATACTAAAATACAATTCATACATGTGTGAGTGTATTTGTGGCGCATTTCCAATGGCGTCTGCTTGCCAATTTGTAGTGGAAACAAATGCAAATGTGTATCCGTAAATCAAAAAGGACATTATTGGCTGCTTGTTAGACGTAAGCACAATTGCCAGCCATTAAGTTGGTGTGTGTGTGTGTGCGAGAGAGAGTGTGTGTGTGTGTGAGTGTATGTGTTTGTGTTTGCAAATGGTCGACCACTAAGTGCGCTTAAGCGTCAAGCAAAATTGCCAGCGCTTTTGTTTTTAACGCTTTCAGCTGTCCAGAGTGCACTTTCACTCAACTTCAACTCAACACACACGCACACACAGACACACACAAATAGAAATTTGCATGCAGGTAAGTATTGTGTTGGCTATTTGCACGATTAAACATTTCATTTAACACATTTCTATTTAGTTTTTGTTGGCTTTTTTACGAGTGCTAATAAACTATTTAAAAGTTAAATTTTTGGACAAATACGGAGGCCCCATTGTGTCCTCCGCTGTGAGCATCTTAATGAAACCTAGACGGTTTATGGAGCCGTGCAAATTGTTGCTCATCCAAGCGAATTTGGGCCCTCACTGTCATCTAAAAACTTCAAGCTGCCATATTGGGCGATTTCTTCAAGGGACAGACTGCCTGTATTCTCACTGGAGCGGACCTCAATTGGGCACATAATCCAGATTAAAATATTTGCAAGGAAATCTTTAGTACATTTTTTCAAATTTTTAAATTTCAATGGATATTGTAATCGAATTTTAAATCAATTCAACGAAAACTTTTTAAGAATAAAATAAATTAATTAAAAACTGACAACACAACGTATGAGTAATTTTAAATACAAAGTTTACTTTTTTAACTTTTCCTAGAGGATAAAACGCTTAAAATCTGATAGCATAACAGGCTAATCATACTGATCACATCTAACATCCAATATTTTCCCTGCCGAAATTAGTCATCAGACACTGACACTGAAACACATTACATTTTAATAATTTATTTTAAAAAATTGTATGAGAAAAATGGAGATATTAACTTTCTGCGTTTATTTCATGGTCCGGAGCGATTTTAAGAACGTGAAACTTTTCTTTTCGAAACGTTGATGTACACTAAGAAAAAAGTAGAACAAATAATTTGAGTACGAACGCTCTTAAAAACAAATCTATTTGTTGTTGAATTTTCAAGAATTTCTCTCTTGAAATCGAGCTAATTTCGTTCGTTCGTTTGGTTTTATAGGCAAGGAGAGTGAGGATAAGTATCGGAGCGGAGAGGGCAAGCAAACTTTGAAAAAATAGCGTTGAGCCCGCTCTCACAGTTTCGTTTTTCATGGGAGATGGGTGTGTGGAGAAACTACTGAGAGAAGAGCGCAATCCGTTATTGAGAGCAAAACTCTGTCGTCAGATATTAGCGGTCGGCCGTTCATTCATTTAATGTTGAACAATTCGAGTGTGAAGAAGTAATCTATTAAAGGATTGCATAAAATGGAGACAATGTTAAAAACATCTCAAATAAAAATAAAAAACATTAAAAAACAAGTGAGAAAGTTACGGTCAAGCCCGACTATGAATATACTCTGTACCAGTTCAGTCCGCCGCTCGCATTTGCTCACTAGACTAGTCAATATTATAATACATGAAATCGCGTATTCATGGAGACTACGCAAGATTGGCAGTGAGCTGTTCATCGGCGGATCTTTCTGCGGAGCGTCTAGCGATCGAACAGCGGAAGTACATGCCATACTGGCCGTTTTTGTAGCATGCATAACTATGAGATATCGGCCTTCATACCGATCTTTGACAGAACAATCTATCATGAAAACTGTGGGACTTTGCATATGACAGTTAAATTTTTCAAACTTGCGGAGGCGGGATGGGGGCATGGCAAAAATTAAAAATAAACTATGATCTGCCTGCAACTATAAGAAGTATGATGTCCGCATTGACCATGTAAAATCCTGCGCTATCTCTTAGTCCATCTGCTTTTAGTGGAGGATCTGTGCAGCTTGACATCACAGACGGAACACTGCTGGTCTAGTAATGCGACTCAGCGCTAGTTAAATTAAAGATGCCATAGACTCAAGATTGATGATATAGATATCAAAGCTAAATTACGTAGGATGTCCGGATAATGGCTACAGAGTAGATAAAATATAACATGCATATTCAACAATGCCATCAGATATGGGCGGTTCGTGTTATTTTCGCAATATCTTAGAAACTGAGGGTGATGTAGAAAAACAGATTTGAAAGATTACCAGATTTGGAATCAGGTGGACCCAACTCTCAACTGTGAATAGCATTTGTGGAGATTGTTTCGTGTTGCCTTGTGTTTTTCATACGTGCTTACCCTGAAAGTTGCAGATTGAACATACTGAATTCGAATCTAATAATCAATCTAATAGTACTATATCCACTGCATTCTCGCACTCCAAGATAAATCCTAAAATAGAGTCGGCATATAATTTCTAACTGGAATACTAAGAGTGAACCACTGAACCGAACCGAAACCGTACCGGAGTTTTAAAAACTCCATAAACCACTGAACCAGTCCTAATTACCGATCGGCTTGCATCCCTGCCTAAAATCTATCAAACCTATTCTCATTTGCGAATCCGATCGATCGGAATTGGGAACAGTTCCGATTTCCAAGATATGATTCTAAAATGCGGTTGAAACGTTTTGCCATCATGACAGTGGAATGAAGATTAATGGAAATTTGAAGACAAAAGTAGAATAAAACAATCTACTGACTTAATCGAAATCGAAAACGGGAACAGGCCTGTATAAGAATTTGTATAATCTATGCGGGGCGTTCAAATTCGAAGGTGGCTGATTGATCAGGTGTGCTGATGCTGCTGCATTAATATGTGTTTTGTCTCATCTATGCTGAAATATTTACTGGTATAGACTTTATAATTTTTTTTAAAGTCAAACAAAAAACAAGATCTGATAGAGCCAAACGGGGAGTTTTGGAATCAGCGCAGAAAACCGGACCAGAATTTTATATCGAGAAGGCTCTCACTCTCTGGATACTTTTGGAAATATGTCCATCTCGCTCCAACCACTGTGATTTCCCACTGGCACTATAAAGTGTCTAAACAATGTATATATGAGCACTATGTATATATTGAGAGGTAGCTCAAATTTGATCTCTAGCACTCATTACTCCATGGCTGAAGCTCACAAAGTTGCTCATTATGTTGGCTTGTGTAATGTCTTAAGTTTGATAAACTTATTTATTTCGGTCCTTTTTGATTCAAATATCTATTTACTCCTCAAGGTGTGCATTGCCATTAGATCAAAGAGCCTGAAAATATGTGGGCATTGTCTCCATATTCTATTTGGGCTCAAATCAGAGTGTAAATTCACTATAATTTTGAGAATGCATCAAACGGAAATACTTTTGGCAAAGAGAAACCCATGCACTAGATTTCCAATTTGCTGAAAATCACTAAAAAAGGGAATATAAAATTTAATTTCTTAAAGTTTCGCCTTCGATAATTCCGCGACTTAAGCTAACAAAATAGCTTTTGCTGAGTTATGGCTGTATTATCTTTCAATTTCCCATATCATCAAAATTTAAATTTATTTAAAATCAAATTTTTCTCCCCGGCCACTGCCAATGCATGAGGTATGTGCTGACAATGAGCTATGGCCCATGTGCACGACATGGCAGCATTTTGCTTGTTGGCCAAAGTGAGTGCCAAAGTGTGAGCACGGCAATTTTCGGACTATTTATGAGTGGAGAAGCCGCCGCCATTGCCATCCGTGTGAATGTGTAAATAGAGAGAAAGAGTGAGAGAGATAGAACTCTGGGGGCAGGCGGTAGCTTCTGTTGGTTCTGTTTTGGTCCAAAAAGTTTCGCTCATAAATAATGAAGCATGGGGCATAAGTTCCCATTGATTTCGGAACAAAAATCGCACACACACACAATGAGCCAGCACCACAAATGGGCCATCCTTCTGCTTCCATGGATGAGTGTGTGTGTGTGAATTAGAGGGGAAAACATATGACTCTGGAGATTAAGCTATTGTTTGTAATGGCACTGGCAGAGGCAGAGTAGCTAGCGACTGGTCTGAGCTGTGGCTTAGCGGTTGCGTATGCAATGAATGAACAAATAACATAAAAAGCTGATGTGGTACGAGCCAAAGTGTGGGTGTGCCAGTAGAGCTGAGAGAATGAATGCTTAACCTAATTTTTTTGTTAGCCCACAGGGGTTTCAGTTAGCGTAAAATGCGATTTACCTTCTACATTTGAAATCAGCCATTACATAAAAGAACTTGGCTATGCAATTTGTACTAAAGTCTAGACGCTACGACCCCAAAAAAGCAACTGAAACGGACTCTTTCACCATAATCCTTCTCTTTCCCGCCCTGCAGCTCCAGCAGTGTAATGCGCCTTGGGGGCAGTGGCATACCATACGACGGCGACCCCCTGACAATGAGCGCAGCTGGCAACGATTATGCCGAATTATGCGATCTTGGACCTTCACGTTGGAGTTCACGCGCCTATGGTTATCATGCAACTCAAGCGCCCGGCCTTGGCCTTGGTGGTGGCGGAATCGGGGGAATTGGAATTGGCGGTGCCACCCAATCATCGTCGAGTGTGCCTACGGGCGGTTCAGCCGGACTCTCCGCTCATCACTTGCGCAGCAGCGCGGCAGCGCCCAGCAGTTACGAGGCCGAGGATATTGGATTGTCCTTTGGCATGATCAGTCCACCGCCAGGTAGCGGCCCCTACGCTTCTCGTGTGGGCAACAGCACCAATTCGTTGCGCGCCAGCGGCGGCGGTGCTGGTGGTCGCTCAGGTCTCTACTACTCCCCGCCAGGTACCTCGTACACAATCGTTGAGCGTCCGCATTCACCGCACTATTACTACAATTCGGCGGGTGTGCCCACCAAGGGTGGCTCCCTGCCCGGACGCGGCTCAGCGTATCTCAGCTCCTCACCCTCTAGTCATATGGCCGCTGGAACGGCGGGCACGCTGCCCACCTCGACAGCGGCCAGTGGGCGACATGGCGCCAACTCTTCATCGGTCATGGGAAATGGCAACAAGAAGCGACCCATTTCGCCGGAGCAGGTGTTGCGCATGTTTGGCGCCACACAGTCGTCTTCAGTTCCTACGAGTGGCTATCATTTTAGCAATGGCGGCAGCAGGGATAGGACGGGACGAAGGAGTCCCGCCAGCAGTCCGCCCTCGACGACGCATCAGGTGAGCTCAACCAAGGGGTGGTAAGCTATGGTTTATATTGAATGCGGATCGGCATCTTCTTCTTCTTTTTAGATCTATAGGGATCGTGAACGAGATCGAGATCGCAGTGTGCCTAATATACATGAACTATCAACGCGCACTGTATCCATGTCACGTGATCAGCAAATTGATCATGGTTTTGGTATATGCGTTAAGGGAGGCAAAGACTCAGGTGAGTGAAAATTAAAGAAAAAAAATCATTGAAAGAATGGATTTGGAACTTTCTTAGCTTTTGGACAATCCACCGTTTGTTATTTTACAAAAGAATGAATCGTGAGACTAAACTCCATTTTAATGTGTTTGTTCCAATAGTTAATAGACATATTCCAGCTTCATTTCAAGAGTTTTAAGGCACAATTGGGGGCTTTTGAGTAAATTTGTAATTCGACGCGAGATGATTTTCGTGTGCTGAACACGAATCTGTTTTCAGAAATGGTCCATCATGTCGATATTTTTAGTAATTTGAGCTGAAAGTTGTAAAAATTCCTATTTTGACCCTTTTTAGACGCGTTTTGTTGGGGAACCTCTAGAGACCTCTAGAAGCATCTAGAATCACCACCAATCCTTCAATATACTGGACCTTGTTGCCTAATTTAATTTATCTTCAGAACATTGAGCGGCAACAATGTGGCATCACCTGCATAGATTTCACAAAAGTAGTTTAGAACCTGGATTTCCGTATGAAAAGTAGCTTAGAATGTGGATTTCCGTATAAAAAGTAGTTTAGAATGTGGATTTCTGTATGAAAAGTAGTTCAGAATGCAGTTAAGCGTAACATTAATTTTGCGATCATGCAATATGTGGAGTGGGGCGAATGTCACAAGAGCATACATCAAATAAGACTATAATCAATGAGCGCGTTCACCAGCACACAGCAATCATCTAACATAAATCATTAACCAACAAAAAAAAGTGTTTGGCTGCTGGTGAACGTGTTTGATAGAATTTTAAGGCAACAGAGTCATCGATATATTTTTGTTGGCGGAAGTTTAGTATTTTTGGCAACTAATAGCTAAATAAAATTTTGAACAGACTATTAAATTTATATGAACGTCGTCAATAGCAGCAACTGCTCCTAGAATCCCCTTGAATTTTTCTCAAAACTTTGTTAGCCATTTAATATTTGTTGCAGTCCCGGGGAGAATGTACACAACAAACTCGAATATCTGATGGCCAGATCTTTTTCCTATATCTAAACGGTAATTTAGTAATATGAGGAACTCCTGTGTTTTGCCAGCAGCCAAATTACATAACGCTGAGTTTTATTAAGAGTCACTTTCTCTATTAGGGCACCGCAAAAAATGGTCTGCAAATGTTCATTTTAATAAAGTATTTAATGGGCAATGAGCTGAGTCCTTAACGATGCACGGGACATCATGAAATAATCCTTGAATTTGACCATTCTATATTATTGTACTGTCACAACAATTGAGTACGCTGGGGCTGCTTCTTTTTGAAGAGGCGGCTTTTCAAGTTTTCCTCCTCCGCAACAACCAGTAGAACCTTCAGAGCCTTGCACGAATTTCCGTGAGCTACTTGCAAATCCACGTCCTCTGCCAATTCATTTATTAATAACAAAGAGGTTTCCACATTCATTTTGCATTCGCCTTGACAAAATTACTTGTTTGTTTACTACTGACAGCTGTGTGCTATTGATAACAAATTAAAATCTAGCAATTCTAACAAACTATTTCTTTGATGTATTCTCATCTAACACAATCACGAAAATTAGCAATCATGATTGCACATCATGCTTGTTCACCAGCACAATCTAACAAAAGTAGTCGATTTTTTGTCATCGATTTATGCTGGTGAACGCGCTCAATCCCACAACTGGTGCATTTGACGACTTCGTACGATAATCTTCACGCGAATATGAAGACGACATAATTAATCGTGAAATAAAGGCATATACGAGCATTATGAGCAGATTTAGTAAACACTTTGCCTTTGCCTTCCGTGAATCCGTGTGTTGGACGGATGACGCCTTTTAAGCCGTCTCCGTACCTCGCTTGCCTGCAAGCGATCTATATATCTGCAGGTGTGTCGATTGATATGGGTGCAAACTGGTAGAGTGCCAAGGTCGCTTTAGATCAGGGTTCCCCAGCGATAGCCCCTGGGGACCGAACATACTCGCCAATTCCCACCGAATGCTTGCCTAAGTCATGCATCCCCATCTGGAGGGGAAAATGCTTTCGCTTAAACTCGATGTCTTTATGCATTTGGCACGATAGTTTATTGATAAATACATGGTTTATTTACTATTATTTTTTGGTCGTGAAAGATTCATGTTTTTTGATTCAGGAGTTAATATTCAGTACACAGAGAAAAAAAAGATAAATTTTATGTTGATATGACCCTTATTAAAATGAACTTTTTAAAAATATCAATTTTTTCATATCTTTTGGCAAGAAATCAATATCATTCTGATCCAAAATAATATCATTTACTTAAATTGATATTGAATAGTTTCAGAATGATATTAAAATATGTTAAAAAATATCGATTTGAAATTTTTAACATATCAATTTGAGACATTTTCATATCGGAATAAAATTTATATGAAAAAATATCAATTTTTTTCTCGGTGTACGTTTTCAAAGGGAAATTCTATTTGATTCTATTGATCTATTAAAACCCTAGCTTTGGAGGAAATGTTTGGTTGTCACACTTTGAATTAATTCGTTATGCAATTGAGAGAAATCAAATATACACCTGCAATACTAATAACAATGCAAACGTGCTTAAAAATGACTTTTAACCTGTTTGAAACCGGTAACCGAAACGATTATCTTGCAGCTAAAAACGGATAACCGTAACCGAAACCATAACCGAAACAATTTAATTTTAATGACCGTAACAGTAACCGAGACCGAAAGTTGTTTTAGATTTAATCCCCTATATGTATTCTTGATCAGCATGACTAGCTGAGTTCATATAGCCATGTCCATCTTTTTCTATGCTATCTCCTCCGTCAGTTTTAAAGCTATCATTACCAAACTTTGCACGAAGTCGTTGGGTACAAATACGCTGCACATGTATTGAAACCAGCCGGATAGGATGACTATAGCATATAGCTATCATAGGAACAATCGGTCGAAAAACCAGTCTTAGAGAAAAAAACTTTTTGTTTTTTATGCAAACTCTCACAAGCCGCTTAATTATAAGTTTTCTATCATAGTTCCACCAAGTTTGATGAAAATTGGACAACTATATATAGTATACATAGCTGCCATAGAAAAGATAGGTCTGAAAAGAGGTTTTAGTAAAAAATTTTTTTTTCTGTAGCACTGTGCAACACTAAAAAGTTGATCGAGTTGAAACCAAAATATTCTGAAAGGGTATAATGGTAGTACAAAAACCTTTGCTGGGTTTGGTCTGCTTAGCTGCCGTTTTCTTTTTATTGCACTTAGAAGTTTTCAGCTTCTGATTGGGATTTGCAACTACATATCTCGAGAACTATTTGAAATTTCGCTTTGACGTTATAGAGGAAGATGTTGCCCTTGGCTTGGGTTACAAAACATTCTTAAGTAGCAAGACAAAAAAGTCACATCTTTACACTCAAAATTTCATCAATGTCGTAAAATCAAAATGTTTTCCCCTCATTTTGTACTGTTTTCAACTTTGACTTGAAAACTGTAACGAATTTGAAAGAGCAATACAAAACAAAAACTTAGCTCAGACATAAATAAACACACGATTGGAACAAACCAACTTCATTCGATTGGTCCTTCATATAGTTATGGGCCCTTAGGCATGTAGAATTGTTACCGAAACTCGAAAAATGGCAATTTTTGGTACCAATTGGCTGACACAGTCAAAAATTTCGATTTTTTTGTATTAAATCAAAAAAATAGTAAAAAAAAACATACACAAAAACATAAACATTTTCTACATTTTTACCGAAAATATTCGTTTTTTCGAGTTTTTATGACAGTTGAACGTCCTTAAGGCCCTATAACTATGTATATGAAAGAGTAATTAAATGTAGTTGGTTCGTTCTAACGGTTTGTTTATTTTGGTCTAAGCTACAACTCTGTGATGTTTTTCTTGTCTGAATTTGTAACGCGTTTCAAGATGAAGTTGAAAAACGGAAAAAAGGGGTTAAAACTTGGTTTTTTTGGGCAACTTTTGAAATTTTGAGTATGAAGAAGTAATTTTTATGATTTGCTTCTAAGCAATGTTTTGTAGGCCAAGCCAAGAGCAACAACTTTGCTAAAAATATATAAGCAAAATTCAAAATAGCTTACAAGATATGGAATCGTAAATCCTACTCTGAAGCTGAAAAGTTCAAAGTGCAATAAAAAGAAAACGGCAGCTAATCAGATAGGGTTTTTATACTGCCATCACAACCTTTCACAATTTTTTGGTCTCTACGCTATCATTTTTTTGTGAGTTAATAAATGTACCACAGTGTATTAGAGTCTTTATGCTTTCCAGTTATGAATATTAAATGTTTCCACACAATTCAACAAAAATCGGATGAATACATCGCAAAGCTGCTGTATAACAAACTGGCCACACACGAAAGTGTCGCCGTCTATTGTTGAGCCGGGGAAATCACTTAACTAACATTGTTCAAAACGAAAATGAAATTGTTCTATGAAAATCATTTAAAATCTTTATTTATATATAGTTTAAGCAACAATTCTCTTCACATTCTTAATCATCTCAAAACAGATGTAAATTAAATTTACTAAATTTCATACTGCTGGACCACGTTAAACATTCGACAATATGTCTTCACACTGACCTATGGTCAGTCTATGTCTTCTTTCACTTGCTCTTCACGTGTAAAACAGTTTGGCATTTTTTCCAAAAAAACTAGAAAAGGAGAAAATATACAATTTTCAATTTCATTTTATTGTTCTTTTGGTTCTGTGTCATGTATACCTTATACCCGTGTACTTCTTCTCTGATGTGTGACAAACCACCAGCTGCTTTGACATTTCCAAGCGCATTTTGCACCTGACTACCTCTTCATGGGCTTACCTCGTCCATTTCCTTACTTTTTTCCTGTCCGTACGTTCTATTTTTAGTGTCGGCTTTAAAATCGATAAAAATCTATTTAAGTCTGGCCCTGTGTGCATGGTGGAAGGCAGTTCTGGCTGACTGGCCCTTCCGTGTATATTCTATGTATGGAATGCTCTTTCAAGCACACGTGCTTTATAAATTAAACACACACTCTTCTGACCCGCTCCCTTTTCCACTTAATGAAAAAGGCTTATGACAACAAAGGAACAAAAAAAAAATGGGATGGCGTGTCTTTTATCAAAGTTTAATGCCTGCTCTGCTTTGCTAATTGATTTTTTCTTCCTTTTTTTTTTTGGTTGCAGGCTTAGGTGTTTACATCTCACGCATCGAAGAGAATTCGGTGGCTGAACGGGCCGGATTGCGACCCGGTGATACAATCCTAGAGGTGAATGGTACACCATTCACCTCAATCAATCACGAGGAGGCGCTGAAGGTGAGCATATTTTTTATACAAAACGTTTTTTATAGTAGCTAATCTTTTGTATACATATATAGAAAACAAAAATCGATTAGAGCATATCACGAAAACATAAAAATAAAATATGAGAGAAGGCAGAACAACACCTATGTCAAGTTGCCAAAAATGTGGAATACATTGCCCCAAAAAGTATGCTAGATAAGTTGACAGATTTGGCAATTGAAAAGGCATAAATCTTTGGTAAAAGTAAGAATTAATCAAATTTGATAGGAGAGATTTGAAAGGAGAAAAAATTATTGAATTAAAATTAAACATTTTTATGCCCAAAAGTAAGGCGACTGTAAAATGAGACATAAACTTGCAGAAAACTCACTATCTGCTCCTTTTGGTATTTAAGTGCCTTGTTGTTTTTCATTATAAAATAATAAGCTTTGGCTTGAAGCCCTGTATAAAAAAGTAACTAAAAAAGAAATGCCAAACCAATTTTTAAAAGAAATCAAATTACATCAATTTGATTTGTATTATGAACTTTACGTAATCCATTTTATTAAATTATTGTTCAAATTTCATAGAAAATTGCCCTGAAGTTGATTCTCAGGACACTCATCAAGCCATGTCTTATGCTGTCCAAACGCTTTTCTATCAAAAAGAACATAATTTTATTGTACTCGCACACTTTATTGATTTTTAATGAGATTTGGCATCCTCCATAGCTGCTGTCAGTTAATAGTGAGAATAATGGGTTCTCTCTATTATTAAAAACATTATCTACATCTACCAGAATTTTATTCTTTGCCAGTAGGCCATCGATGTCTTTTATGGGCAGTCAACAGCAGCTGCCTAACAACGATAGTCAATTTATTGTGGAATATTTTATGTGACACGTTATGAGAGTCAATATAATTCTTCATATATATTGCAACTGCTTTGTCTAGGCGAATAGAAATAGGGAGAATGAATGTGTGGGTAAAAGGACCCAGGCACATGTTGTGCCATTTCTCACGCTGCCTTGCAATTTAAAAGTTTCCACCAATTTTCGACAAACTTGTTTTTGGGGTTGTGCTGCTCCGACAGTTGCATATGGTACTTATATGTATATGTTGGTGTATGTGTGTGTGTGTGTGTATGCTCTGAACGATTTTTAGTAGTTCTCTTTTATAATACTTGTGCACTTTACATGATAACATGATACATTTTTGTATAAATATTACTAAACCAAATACGAAAATACATTTGAAATGAAAACACTAATACAAATATACACTGAGAAAAAATTGGCAATAGATTAGTCGCATTTGCATTTGCATACTTATATTTTGAATTAACTTAAGTTGTTAATTTTTATATTTTTAATTCAATTAATTTTCTAATGGCTTAAGTTGAAAATTGCTCTTATGGACAAAAAAGTAACATAGGGGATATTAGATACACAGTTGACTCTGCGGTTGGCTAGACTTTTTGTAAGAGTTTGAGAACAGTAGTGCATTTCTTACACCTTTATCGACAACTATTTTTTTTTCAAAACTTAAAACGACTTAAATATAGCTTTTTTATTTATTTATTTATTTTTAATACGAAAAGTGCTTGGAGACTATAATCTTGACTTCAAATTTCTAGAATTCGAGAATAATTCTCTTTATTGTTTTTTATTCTGAACGGATTCTTCTTAACTCCTAGAAAAAACTTGTCTTGTGTTCGAAGCTTACACTCAAAGAAAAAGTCAAGCCTACCGTGCTTGATACCACACAGTTTTCATGTTAAAAGTACGGTAAGATGGTATATTCTTGGATCCAAATCGAAAATACTGAACGGAAGCATGGATTTTTGAGTATTAAATATACTTAATTCCAAGTTCGATCTAAAAATATTATTAAATATACTTAATTCCAAGTTCGATCTTAAAACTCCATGCTTAGTTTCATTATTATACTCGGTAGCAAACGTACACAGAGTATACTAAGTTTGTGCAATAGTAGGTAACAGGTAGAAGGAATCATTTCCCACCCTATATATATATTCTTGATCAACATCAACATTGATCAACAGCCGAATCGATATAGTCATGTCCGTCTTTCAGTCCGTATGAACGAAGAGATCTCAGAGATGGTAAGAGCTAGACGTTTGACATGTATGGGGCATATATTTATTATAAACGAAAAAAGTCATATCTCCCACAGTATTATAGATATTTGGCTCGTAACTTTCGATCTACCGTTCATGGTCGTTCACAGCCTACCAGGTTGAGAGCTAGACTTTCTGGCAAAGAAAAAAAAAATCGAGAAATTCTTTATAAGCGGTGATAAGCTGCTGCTTTCCCCCATATTCCATAGGACATCGCTTTATACCTCTAGACCCAAATCCATTTTTGTTTCATTTAAGTATTGTGATGAACAAAGATATATAAAAATGATGCCTATCAACTTTCCTTAGTCTAGTCTGGGAATCGAACCCACTATCTTTATCGCACTGCACCAACGCATTTTGCCGCATGTTTTGGTTCTTTGCTATCTGCTCTGCTCTCTCTTTCCTATATTTGTAAGAACATTTGGAATGATTTGAGTTCCAAAGATTTGATCAAAACATAAAATGCTTGATTTGAGTAGAATAGGCGCTTAGACGAGCTTGAACTTTGATCTTAGAATAAAAAGATTGAGTTTATCTTATTCTCTTATTCTCTATGTAGTTTATATCAGGCTAAGAAGTTGAATATTTTGTTAAAAAGTAATAGAGAAGTGAACTTAAATATACAAAACAAAAACTAATTTATTCGACCAATATTATTTATTTTATTAAAAATGTACTGCCAGTTGCACGATCTACAATCACTTTAAGAACGATTTCATTTTATTTGATCCACGCCTTTTGAATGCATTCTATTGCAATGAATTGAATTTGATCAATTCCTTGGTTGCTTCTGAAATAAATATCTAAATTGAACCGCATGTGAATGCAAAATGATCAATAAAAGCCGCCACTTGATTGTGGCGTTGTCCGTTTTTATCAAAAATGTATTTCGATATTAGTTCTGTACCTTTACATCTACTATCCAATTCGTATCCGACAAAATAATGTTATCCAGCTAAGCGTAACTTATGACAACTACCGGACCAACTAACCGCAAAAACCAAAATACCAAAAAAACCAAAACTCTTAAATGACTGAGCAGGAGTTGGGTGGCAGGCAGGTTTGCTGTAGGTCAACACCTGGTTGGATTCACAAACAATTTTTGCGCACAGCAAACACAAATTCTCACATTAGTTTTTGGTCAAAACAATTAAAACAGCAGCAGAATTTGGCCAACGGAAACCGCAACCAAGCTGGTCACAATGCAAACTGTAGAGAGCAAGGACACGCCCACATTTTCGATTATCCTTTGGCTTCATTTCAACTTTATTTAGATTTTCTTTTATTGCATTTCCCTTCAGTTGGTCACTTTTGCTCCCTCCTCTCGTTGGTTCGTTTTTCTTGCTCGCATCTTTCTGTCTCTCCTTTGTGTCTCTTCTATTGCCACATTTTTTCTTAACGCAGAGATGTGTGCAGATATTGAAATCGTCACGTCAAATCAGTATGACGGTGCGAGCGCCACCCACGCTGAACTCGACGGCGCCGCTACATGGCTTCGGTCCACCCTCGAGGGATCCCATGTACGCATCGATGGCACCACCCCTGCTACCACAAAATCAGTCAGCGGCGGCGGCAGGATCTGGAAGTGGATCAGGCTTGCCCTTTCGTCAGACCTGCTCCTGGATGGATCGTCACGGTCGACCCGCCTCCCCACCCATGGAGTATGGGGGTAGACGCAGCGAGCGCCGCGATCGGTAAGTATTTTGGAAATGATTAAACAATTTGTTTCAAACTAATCCTCTGCCCTGAAGTATACGTCGCGTGGAGCTGCTCATCGAGCCAGGGCAATCGTTGGGCCTAATGATACGCGGCGGCGTTGAGTATGGTCTCGGCATCTTTGTCACGGGCGTTGATAAGGATAGCGTGGCAGATCGTGCCGGTCTCATGATCGGTGATGAAATCCTCGAGGTCAATGGCCAATCGTTTCTCGATGTGACGCACGATGAGGCTGTTGGTCAATTGAAATACCACAAGCGCATGTCGCTGGTGATACGTGATGTGGGCAAAGTGCCGCATTCCTGTACATCCATCGAAATGGAGCCCTGGGATGCGTACAGTCCAACGGGCACGAGGTGAGCGTATATTAAAACTTATTTGATACATATTTTTCTTTTTCGAAATGATTAGCAATCCATTCCAAGTTAGAAATGGGATAAAGATTTGCTGGCATATGTGTCGTATGAGTTATTTTTAAGGAAACTTTGAAACCATAAAATTAAATTTTCTAATTTTACTTTATAGAACAGGGGTGCCCACGGCGTATGCGCACAGCGCGCATTTGTTGTTGCTTTGCGCATAGCTTTAGCCGCGCGCATAGACACTCTAGCATGTCTTCTCATTCTTTCCTATGCCTGTTGCTATATTTGTGATCTTCACTGTAGATTTTGTTATTGGCGACGAATGATTTCGTGTGCATCAGTTAGCCACGAGCACACACACACATCACCTTTCTGTTTCTTGTGGTTGTTGTTACTTCAGAAATATTTTCTTTATTTGTATTGATGTCTACGCCGCCGTAAGCTGGCTCTGGGAACCTCTTTTATAGAGACAACTAATTATACTCTGTACCTAAGGTACACAGAGTACATTAAGTTGGTGCAAAAGTATGTAATAGGCCGAAGGAATCATTTCCAACCCTATCTATACTTATAAATCTGTAGGCCCGACTGACAGATAATCAACGCACAGCCAATACCGCTTAGCCTAGAGATTAAAGATTTGGCATAGACCTACGTTTAATTATGCAGGCGTTTAGTTACCATGTTGTGGACTATTTGCTTTTGTTAAGAGCGGAGAGTGAGAAAGTGAGCGCATGATACAACGATAACAGGTGTGGCGCTCAGCCAACATTCTGAACTAAGAGAGCGGGAGCTGCTTATAGAGAGCGGGAGCGTGGAGCGACAGCAAACGCAGACGTCACATACACAGACGGGTGGGGAGGGGAAGAGTGTACAGCAAAATTCAATTGAATATTAATTGAAGAGTGACTGCCAAGAGAAGTGTCAAGTTGTGAATTCAGTGCGTTCATGATACAACTACAACTAAGAGGTATGGCGCTCAGCAAACATTTTCAGCTGAGCGCTTTTGCTTACACCGCGACAGAGAGAGCGGGAGACTGCGCACGAGATCAAAACGTCACTCACACAGAAATGTACTATGTGTTTGTGCAAAAGTATGTAACAGGGAGAAGGTATCATTTCCGACCCTATAAAGTATATAAATTCTTGATCAGCATCAACAGCCGAGTCGATATAGCCATGCCCGTCTGTCTGTTTGTCCGTCTGTCCGTCCGTATAAACGCACAGATCTCAGAGATGGTAAGAGATAGAGGTTTGACCTGTATAAGACATGTACTTCTTATACTCGTAGGTAGATAAATTTTATTTTCGATTTTTGCCACGCCCCCTGCAGCCCCCGCAATTTGGGAAAAACTTTATATCTCCCACAGTTTTGTAAATAGTTGGGTTGGACCTTCTAGAGATATTTAGTAATCAAGATTATTTATCGATTTGCTGAAGGTATGATAAAGATCAGATGATCTATATTCGAGTTATGACCAAAAGACTGCTCACTCTCGCAGTGCCACAGTTGTGACGCCATCTATTGATCAGTTTTGAAATGGTCACAGTTTTGAAAATCAAGTAGTGGCTGCAACTTTTGGTCATGACCAAAAAAAAGTTCGCTTGACCGACTTTCTTACTTGTTTTTTGTATACTTATTCGAACCTTCAGTTCGATTTGGGTTGTATGCAAAATTTTGCTGAAATCAAAGGTTGAACGGTTTTTAAACCCGGTAAGCAAATTAAAGGCGACTACCTTATGATAAATAGAACCTGATTGGGTGCTTCTTCAAGTTCGCTTTGTCGTTTTCCCAACTTTCTTAAATTTTCTATTTACTTTCTGTTATTTTATTTTCAAATATTTATGTTCCATTTCATTCGACAGAGCCCGCCGGAAAGGTCAAATTGCGACCATGGTTGAGGAGAAGGCGCGCTCTCTGCTGCCACGACATCATTTTGCAAGCCTTTCATATTATATTGCCGAATATAGTGAGAAAGCAATGACCATAGATGCCTTTGTTGCCGTCTTATTAGAGATGTTAGATACGTACGAAAAGGTAAAGGAAAGCAGAGCTCAAACTTAACATTTTATACAATACTCTCGTTCTTTCACTCACTTAGCATTCGCTAGTGACGGAAATACGTGAGCTTGTATTGCCCGAGGATCGAACACGCTATGACGAGTTGGTCTATCGAAGGGAACGTGATCCCTATAGCGTGGACAGGCATAGGGTAAGATTATTTAAAATGTTTATTTTTCGTTTCTTAAATTAACTTTTATTTTTATTTTGCAATAATTTTACAGCGTAAAGGAGACCCCACACGTGATTTGCCGGTAAGCTTTTTAGAAGATTTATTCTACGACACAGACACAGTATATACTTAGATAAATACTCAAAAACCAAGTGCTCTCTAACCAACTGTGAGCATGAGTTAACCAGAAAAGAAACAACTTTTAACTCTTTCTCTCTTAAATGTTGATATGTAACAACTTTTCTTTAAATACTTCTACAAATTGTTGTTGTTGTCGTTGAATGTTGTAACTTTTAGTTTTACTACAAAATACATAAACACTTGACAGAACATAAAAACCAAATAAAACTTGTAGTTTAATTGTTGTACGAGAATAAATATACTTTAACATTTTATGCTGCATGTTCTTTTTTTTTAGTTTAAAGAGCTTTCCGAAAATCGCTTAACTACAAATTCGGCCCACCAACAAAACCAAAACGAATGTCAATTTTTACTTTACAATATAAAAAAATCAAAACACTTTGCAGTTCTCGTAGTGGCAATCAGTTCTAATTCTTTTAGCCTAAGTAGTAAGTACAGTTGTGTCAAAATACAGCTGTAGATGTAAATAAGCAAAAGGGCAGGCTATGAAGTACAGTCTACAGCCCTCAAAATTAGCTGTAAATATAAAAATAGTCCAAAAAGTACAGTTGAGTCAAAGACGAATCAAACTTTTGCGGTACAGTTGCTTCCATTATCTTAAGATAGTAACTTTACTTGTTTGAAACGCTCTCCCCTAGATTAATAAGCAACAAAATTACTGTAAAATATCAAATTGAATTAAAATTCCAAATATTTTATGTACAAGCACAGAAACAAGCAGTCACCCAGAAATTGAATCAAGCACCAAATATTTAATAATATATACAAATAATCCACACCAAAGTGAAGTATATATAACACGCCAAGATACTTATAACCACTTTGCACTCCCTCGCTCTTCACAACTTCTATCTGTCTCTGTCTCTCTCACTTCATCTGTGTATACGCCCAGTAGAAGCTCTCTGTTGCTAGATCTCTTCTTCTTCATACATTTGCAAAACAAGATCGTTCGTTCCATTCCATTGTTCCCCCTCTAACAGGTAACAGCTGACGATTTGGAAATAATTGCGGCCACAGGACGCAGTCCCTCGTCGGACTCGGGGCTGGGCATGACCGTAACGGATATTAATAAACGGTACCTAAAGCACACTCAAAAACTAAACTAACACGAAAAGCACCCTAATCCAACTGAAATCCAGAAACTGACCCTTTTGCGTCTATCTATGTACTTGTTGCTTCATTGAAATAGACCAGCATTGCAGTTGCCCTATCGGCCCATGTCGGCGGGACCAATTTTGCATCGTTCACAACAGCCAGCATCACATTATCAACCAACAGCAACCTCATCATCTCAGCAACAACAACAACAACAGCAACAACATTATCCACATCCTCATCATACCTCATTGCGTCATCTGGGCGGCGTTGGAGCTGTGCGTCAACAACAACAACATTTGGGACCAAATCACTTGAAATTCAAGCAATTCAAAGACAATCAGCAACAGGTCAGGAATGTTGAGTGAAACATGGAATCATTCTGTAGAAACTGTCACTATCCTGATCACTGATCAACTATCCCAAACTAGACTTTCAAGTTTTTCTATGTTCTTCAAAAAGACTTTTCAGACTTTTCTCCTTACTGAAAATTTCAAATTGTTTGTGGGCCCTAATTATTCCAATAACCATAAACCTAAATTGGCAAAACCCCTCAAACCAAGTTTTTCAATTGCATAGAAATATTGCAAGTCATTAACGCATTTTATGGACTCTATAAACCTAGCAACATGTGTAATTTCAAATTGATTTATTATAATGGTTACTTCATTAGACTACATATTGCACTAGTTTAATAGGCAGACAAAAGCCAGCAATTAAAGTTGCAACCATTAAATGAAGTTGTAAACTCCTCACGAAAAGAGTTAGCGAAAAAACATTGTGTTTGACCATTTACCAAGTCGATGAGATGAAATCACGATTTTGCACTTTGCAGTTGCAGAGCCAAGGGGGGAATAATAAAAAGCCAAAGCCTAGTGGCAATGGAAAAAGAAACTCGCTAATGACTTATATGGGTTCGTTTCATTACAGGCAGGAGAGCATTGTCAAAAACAGTGCTAAAAGGCGTTTACTCATTTAGAGTTGCAAATTCGCAGTTGAAGGTGCATTCAAATTTGTTGAGCGTGCTAAAACTCAATTCAAGTAAAGAATATTTTTACTAAATCTGAGAATAAAACCTTTTTGAGTGCACAAGAAAATCAACTCAAAAGAAAAACACAAATTACAGTCGTCGTGACGATCGTACTTCTTGGACGGTCCCAGATGGACACTCCTCATTGGATTTTACATATACATCACTTTAAGAACCCACCATTAGTGTAATTAATTTTAGTCCAGGGGTCGGCAATGGAAGCAGAAAAGTTGCCAGTGACAGCTGAGAATAATTTTGAATACATAAACAGATTTTTTCTTTCAAGTAAGGCTGTAAACAGGTACAGAGCCTTACCCTGCAGAACTGTTTCGGTTCGTGTTTTTTGAGTGCTTCGAAGCGAATCATGAACTGAGCCTTCAAAACTTAAGACCTTCCGAACCCTAACCAGACCTTGTCAGTTTAAAAAAGGGTTCGGTTTAAGAAATGAATTTCGACAAATTTATAAGATCTGAAGAATATAGTTTTTTAAGCACTATTTTTACGCGTTGAAAAGTGAAAATAAAGCAAAGAGTCAAGATGGTAAATTTAGGTACTACCGTCGCATTTTAAGGTACATAAAAGGTAGAGGCTTTGTTCAAAATTCAAAGACCAGGAACTATTGGAAGCAGTAGAAAAAGTCGGTATGAAGGCAAACAATAATGAATAGGGTCCATTCGACCTCAACCAAATTACAGCCGAGCATTTCTACCGACTTATTCATATTCACCGAAAATAGAGTGAAAAATCTTAACTGTGGCAAGAAGCTATGAACCAAGTATCAGCTATGAACCAAGTGCAATTTCGCTTGTTCTGGTAATTGAACTCGGGAACTTAGACTGCATACGTTTGGAATGCTGGCTCATATGAGCTTCTTTGTTTAACTGACGCGCTATCTAAGCGACTTTTACGAGTTTTATGACAGCCAACTCACAGCTAGCAAAGCTTTTTTTTAAGCCAATTTATTTGAGAATTCAGTTTTGTGATATAACAGCTTTAGTACCCTACGAAACTCTAAAAATTTTCACAACTATCTAGGTTTCATAACATTTTTTCCCTCATTTAATAGGTAAGGTTGTGTCTTGGTACAATGAGGGGAACAAAACATAGTAGTATCAATAATGTTTGATGTAAGAATACAAATTCTTGATCCAACAACGAATCTGTTCATCCAAGTATGAACTGCAACTTTGCTTGCTCAGTTACCATCACTCCCCTATCCTACAATAAGAAGACCGTATGAGATAAGCTCGATACTCAGTACTCGATACTCCGTACTTCGTAATCAGTACTCAGTGCTCGATACTCAGAACCCGATATTCGGCACTCGATACTCAGCCCTCAATACTGAGAACTCGATACTAAGCACTCCATACTCAGAACTCGATTCTCTGTAATCGAACCTACATACTCAGTACTTGATTTTGGAGGAACGACCGGAATTTGATGGTGATGTAAAAGGGAAATTGTTATCAAAATAAATTGCCATAAAATTTATTTATAATTTGCTCGACAACTTCAGGTTTAAGAATCTTATGGTAGTAATTGAAAGGCAGTTATCCTTGGTCATTCTCCTGAAGGACGACCATTCGGTTTTTCGGGGCATTTTGTCTCTATTTTGCTAAATTATCTAGCACGTCTTGGTTATCAAATATAGAGCGTTTTGGTACATGGCCATTGTTATTAACGATGCAGCTGCCATTGCTATCACGATCCAGCGCAGAATTTCAGAATTACCATCAATTGGGTCCGTTGCGCAAAAGAGGGAAAGATCTGCATCATGTTGGAAAGGGGCGAGCTGCTTTTTTATCACTATGATGATTTTGTCGCATGCTATCAATATGGTCCTCAGGCCAGCTTCCATGACAGTCGTTTTTAAGTGGGTTTCTTCGGACTTTTTTAATTAAAAAAACATTTTGTGGTATAGAAACATTTTGCTTCAAGATGTTAGATGTTGCTCAGTGGAAATAGCCTATAAAGGAAAATGTTCCGAAAAGCCAAACGAAACGAGTTCTTCGACTTTGTAATTCATGATTCATAGAGATTCATTTTGGGCGTAATTGTTGTTCATTCCTCAAACTTTTTAGGAGGATTGTTAACAGCTTGAAAGAAATCTGTAACAGCATCAGCTTTTTAATGGATTTCACCTTTGTCTGCGTTTTTTTTTTTAAAAAAGTCCATAAAATGCAATTTAATCTATAAAAACTGGGTGTGAGGTTCGAACTGCTAGCAATTGCTGTGAGTTATTGGACACCTCCTTGTTCAGGCTGGCTCAGTGTTTTGAATTCAAAAAATAAAACATATTTGTTTTGGATCTGTACTAAATTCAAGTTTTACAAAATTTCCCTATACTCTACAATTCTTTTCCATATTGCATTAGTTCAATTATTTCTTTTTAAATTTCCACTCTTAACTCTTACTCTATAAAGTTTTCGCTATTCTAATGAGCTCCCAAAATTTCTTATAAACTTGTATCACTATAAACTCGAAATCTTTAACTCTGTAGAGATATTCTGCACTCTCTGTTAAATAAATTTAAATAAAGGTTATACTATGATAAGAAAAAATTGACATTCGGTTCTAAATTCGGCGCGTGTTGAGGCTCTCTCCTTTTCGTAAATTGTTTTTTGTGTGTTGTCTTACCCCTGGTGTTTGTGTATTGTCTCTTGTTGTCTTTTTATTTTTCGTATAAATACCAGAGAAATAAGCTAATGTGTTTAAATGTTTGCCAAACTATTTAATGTTGGTTTTTTTATTTTCTTTTCTTTTTTTAATGGTTGTCCAAATTGGCTAATAAATGTTGTAAATTTTTAAGAGCCAAACAAAATTGGTTAATGGAACTAATCGCAGAAAATTGATTGGCATATAACAAGCAAGCTCAAGACATTTCTTGTGTTTTTTTTTTCGCCCGGCTTAGGAATACGGCTGTGATGAGCATAGAACTCGCCGGGGCAGTGAAACCCTATTACCGGAATATGAACAAGATGCGGTGAGTAAGAGGGCTAATGAAGTGTTAAGTGCGTAAAGGAAGGGGGATTTATTTATAAGCGATTTATTTTAAATCATGGACCGAAATTTGGGTGACTTAGGCTAGAATTGTTTAGATTTGTAACTTCTATATTAGAGCTGCAAGAGCCACTTATTTCATTCATACAAACCATTTGCCATTGAATTTCATTTCATGAAATTCCATTACCATTTTCAGCACAAAGTCATCATCTTTTCCGCAGCATGATTCTTTCCAGACAACACCCATTGAATAAACACTCTAAACTTGAACTCTTTATTGTATCTATAAAAAATCCTAAACTAACTAATATTAAACTTAAGCACTAAATTTTGCATTTTGCAAGAAAGAGAGAACAAAAGCTTTTAACTACATTTAATAGATTATAAATTCTTAAAGATATTCTTATAAGTAGCATGTATAAGTATATAGCCAATAGCTTAAGTGTAAACAATCTGGCGCCAATTCTGCTCCCATGCAACTGCAATGCAGGTCAACAAGGCCTCACGCTCCTCACATCTTGTCGTGGCCTGAACTCTCCTCGGACCAGGCTCCGCCCGTCATTGCCATGGGTAAATGATAATCGCGAGGCGGTGTGTAGGGACGCACAAAGTGTCGCCATTGATGATGAGGGGGCGTGGGCGTGGTTGTGCCTGTGGCTGCTGCTGTCACCGCATGTTGATGTTGCTGATGGCAACTGTTTGGCTCAAATTTCGGGCGTGGTATGCGCAATTGTTTGATCTCCGTTAAATAGGTTTCCATGTTTGAAGTGTCCGCCTGTTGGTAATTTGTTTAAGTGTTGTTGTTGTTGTTTAAATGATTTGTTGTTCTTTAACCAATATACAATCAATGCAAAATGAAGTGAGTATCAAGTTTTTTGAGTTTACAATTGCAATCAATTGGAAAAAAAAGAGGAAAAGCAAAAACAAAACATAAACAAACAAACTAGTTAGGAAAACGTGTAAAGTGGCAACGAATGGCGAATGCTCTGAATTAGTAAAGAAAACAACTTTCTCTGACAATTAAATAAATTCACATGGAAAATATTTTAGAAAACTTTTAAATGCAGAAAAAATGTTGCAAAGATTATGTTGGGCTGGCCCAAATAAACGAATTTTAACTTGCAACATTAGAGTGGCGATAATCATCATTAAGTCAGAGGGAATGTAAACGGTTTCTGCTAAAGACAGCTGTTTTTAAAGGGAAGTTCCCGATTTAAGCTAAAATGTGCCTGGTAGTATAAACACCAAACCTTTGATATTATTTCAAAGAAGTATTCCATTTCTTCGATACTTGCACTAATATTATGGCAGTATATCATGAGCAAGTTAATCTATTTAAAAATTGCCCCCTGCAGCTGCAATTCATTTCAAATTTTAATTCTTTGATTCTAAGCTTCCCCACTAAAAGTTTAATCCTAAAAATGTCTGAATTATCAAGAGTTTAATTGCCGATTTTTGCTATAATCAAGCCTGCAAACCTCTAAAAATTTCCGGTTAGGGGGTGCGAACCCATTGTAAAGAGTAAGGTTCGGCTCTGGACAGGTTCCTCTGCATTTCGAACCTAAGGTATTGATTCGAATCTGGGTTCATAGATAGTTGGTAGATTTTTGCCTTTATTTTCGGTTTAAGTTTAGACATATGAACCCCTTCAAATTTTTACCGGCTCGAGGTCTCGTTGTGCAAGTTGGGACACACACACACACGTACAAAGGCCATAGACAGCCTAGCGCTTGCTCGATGTGTCTGTTTTTGTTGTTGAGTCGCATTGGAGTTCCCAAGCTATTATTATTTATGGCATTGCCGGCATGAGGACGGAGCTGTTGGGGGATTGTGGACCAGGCAAAGACCGCTGATGATTTGGCAGAGTTTCCAATGAAACAGCTGTTCGGTTAAATAGCCTCATTTGTGGCGTGGTGTGTTCCTGTTTTAAAGCTATGGGCAAGCATAAAGAGACCTCGAGCCGGCAAAAACTTGATGGTTTGATTATCATAAAGGTCGTTAAAACATATGTATAATGAAATCGATTTTAAAATTCAGTCATATGCCTAAGGTATATTAGTGCCAATGCATGAATGGAGTCAAAGTGCCCTTTGATTCATGTTTTAAAAAAAAGTTCAAGTAAATTAAGACAAAAATTGTTTTGGTTCGAGTTAGTCAGCTCAAATTCCCTGTGACTCTAAACAGATCAAGCTTCAAACAGATCAAGCTCCAAGCAGATGAAGCTCAAATAGATCAAGCTCCAGAAGTTCTATAGATCAAATCAAGTAAAAAAAAATTGAGCAAATATAAACAATTTTGTTTTTTTTTTTCCAAATTTTGCAACTTGCTTTATATAGAAGAGGAAACTGATCTTTAATGATTTCCCACCGCTTTAACGGATAAAAGTCTTCACTAAATGTGCTCATACTGCTCGTATATGCTTTTATTTCACGATTAATTATGTCGTCTTCAGATTCGTGTGAAAAATATGTTAAATGCGCCATTTCCAGTTGTGGGATTATAGTGTTATTTAATGTATGCTCTGGTGACATGTTTTTGATGATTTCTTCCCACTTTACATATTGCATGTTCGCGGAATTATGGTTACGCTTAACTGCATTCTTAACTACTTTTCATACAGAAATCCACATTCTAAACTACTTTTTATCCGGCAATCCAGATTCTAAACTACTATTCATACAAAAATCCACATTCTAAACTACTTTTCATACGGCAATCCAGATTCTAAACCACTTTTTATACGGAAATCCAGATTCTAAACTACTTTTCATAAGAAAATCCACATTCTAAACTACTTTTTATACGGCAATCCAGGTTCTAAACTACTTTTCATACGGAAATCCAGATTCTAAACTACTTTTCATACGGAAATCCAGATTCTAAACTACTTTTCACACGGAAATCCGCATTCTTAACTACTTTTATAGGGAAATCCAGATTTTCCTTTGTGGAATCTATGTAAATAGGCTGTGGGCGTAATTTTGTTTTGAGCTGCTGAGTCCACATTGCTGGCACTTAATGTTCTGAAGTTAAATTAATCAAAAACGAGAAGGCTAAGCTAACTTCATCTAAGCTACGAACCCTGTGAGCTATTTGAGTTCAGCATGATTGACCTAGTTGCTTCATTTCAAACAGATAATATAGCTCATTGCTCAGCTATATATCAATGAATCAATTATTTTGTGAGTTATGAGTAGAAGTTCATAGATAGTTCAAATCAATACCAAAGTCAAGGGGAACTTTGATTCAACTCATGCAGGACTCTAATGTATTTGCTATGTTAATCCTTAATCAATAGTCGAATGAACCATTCCTTATTGTTATCATTTATAGGTCCTCTACAAAAGTCTTTGAATTTTAAAAGGAATCCTACATGAATCTAAATGTAAAACGCATCTTTGATTAAAAATATAAATTTGTAATTTCCGGTCATCATATTGAGAAAGCTTTTAAGGTTTTTTAAAAATTGACGTAAAAGATTGCTTGAACCGAATTTTTTTTTTGGTATGCAGAGGGTCTGGTTCGGTTCTAAGTTCGAAAGTTTAAATATTTGAAAGGTTCTGTTCATTGTCCAGTTTAAGGGAAACAAATAAACTGAATGGAACCGGTTCTTTGGGGTTCAGTTCAGGACCTATTGATAGCCTTGGCTATAATTGCAATTTTTCTTTAAGAACTTTTCCACAACCGGTCACCTTATCCAGCAATTGGCTCCTGGTGTGTAGCTTTTAACACCTTGCCGTTTGTTATATAATAAAACTCAAAATTTCGGTTGCGTAGTTCTTACACTTGAAATTTTTCCAAAAAAATTTACAGAGACAAATACAGATTTTATTTCGATTCAAGTATCAAATAATTTCCAAATTTAACAACATAATTTCTAGATCCAAGTTAGTGTTCGAAATCCCCTTAAGAAAGTATCTCACTTAGTTCGATCTCATATCAGTCGTTCCAACTTTCAATAACTCATAAACAAAACTCTTTAAAAATGTCTTATTCTCATCTTTGAAAGAGTATTTTTGTACGTCTAACAAAAGTGAAAGTGATTTAACCACCAAAAACCCCAACTTCAACTCCACACTTGATATAATGTCTGTCTGAGTCTACGTATGTGTGCGTTTCTAGACAAGAAAATTGCAAATAATTTCCGCCAAGCCATTCAGCCGTATCGCATGCATCGTCAAGTTCAATGTGTTTGGAAATTGATTTTGGGTGCATTTAGAAAAAAAAACTAAAAAAAAAAGAGAGAAAGAGTTGAGAATGATCCGCTTGGTTAGCCCTGTTTACACAGCTGACACCATTCGGCAATTGACTTGACCAGAAGCCAGCTGAGTAACCAGTTTGATTTCAACTAAAAACTGACAAACCACTTTTTGTTGGTGTTGTTGTTGCCGTTGGCCAATGGGACACTCACTTTTTTTTTCTCTGGCTGATATTACAGCCGGAGAGTAAGAAGACCAAAACTCAAAGTGGGTCATTAGAGAAACGTACTAAATAAGGTACAAAACTTTGTCAAGAGCAACAGCCAAGCAGCAGCTCAGCATAAATGGAAAGTAAATGTTGTTGTTGCCATCACCAACCATCACAGCACGAAAGCGGCAACAAGAAAAAAAAAGTTGTTTATAATGTAAATAGACGTAAATAAATCATGTTGATGCGTAGCTAGAAGACAAGCCAACAAACAAGCAAACCAAAATCCGGTCTAAAAAGTCAATGGGTGTAAAATATAATCATAATAGTACTTAATAATGAAGCCGGAGACTTGTAGACAGTTGAGAGCAAATAAGCAGCAGCAGCAGCGGCAAAAGTCGAACCTAATTAAGGTAAAGGGTGTTTTGACGAACGGGGCACAGAAGTGTCAATTCTGACAAGTTTCTTAACAGTTATGTAGGTATGAAGGCAGCAGAACGGTTAAAAGAAAAAGTTGGGGCCTTTATTGTAAATGTAAATAATTAATGAGTTCAGTCTGTGTCCAGTTCGTCAATTTTGACAGCTTTAATTAGAGAGAACATGCGATGAAAATGGGTTGGTCAAATTAAAATTACGTGTTTTGTGTCAAAATAGCTAAAAATCAATGCTGCAAAGCTCCAAAATTCTAAGGTACCGGATACCTAACTATTTGTTAGGTTTGTGGACCGCTTTGTAGATGCTTTCCTTCTTCTTCATTTTCCCAAAAAGTTCCGCGTTCGGTGAGATGTTTCGGCTGTAAACCATATACATTTTGAAGGTTCAGTTCAAGTTTTGGTAGGGAGACTCAAGAAACTCGAATTTCGGAGCAAAAAGCGTTTAAAAATTTGTCTTATTTCATATGGAATAAAACAAAAAACCGACATGCTTGTAAATTCTGAAGCTTATCACAGCCGATTAAGTCGTTTTTCCACCTATTAGCTCAAATTTACCGAAAATAGATTGTTTTTACGTTCATAAAAGTTGTGAACCAAAGTTCGAAACATAAGCTTAGGTTTGACCAGCATTAGAATCGGTGTTTACAATTGGTTCAAACTGTCAGACGCAGCTTTCTGCGACCTTGATACAAGTCATATTCTTCTTCGATAAACCCTAAATTCAAGTATTGCTCAAACCGACAAAATTTTTGATACTGATATGTTGATCGAAAGTTTTGTTTAGATAAAAACTCAAAGTGCCAATTTTTGCAATGAAAAATTTAATATTGTTTACATTCAATTATAAAATAAATGACAAATTAATTGCATAATTTTTTTTTTGACATTTGAACCTTGAAAAGCCATTAAATGAGTCAAAAATCAAATTCATTTTGCAACTCAATCGAAACCTTTGCATTAAGTAAGCGGTTGATACATTTTGTATTTTTTTTTTTTGTTAATGCGTATCTAATGACAGTTGGCAAACAGTCTGCCTAACCATATGAGAGATACCAGACTACTTCCCGCCCGCTCCGCCATCATCTGCTCTGTATGTACCCACATTGGTCGTCATCAACTGCTACGCAACGAGGTCAATGGCATGTGCCATGGTAAAGATGATGATGATTGCCAGAGAGCGTTTGGATTTAGTTACACAAAATTCAGCTACAAAACTGGCACTGGCAAAGTTTGCCAAGTCATAAATTTGATTGATTTTTGAAATGGTCGCCCTAAGCGGCTTAACAAAAAAAATTGAAAAATTGTCAAAAAATTATGTGCGTAACCAAAATTGTTGGTGAACGGTGAAAAGTAGAAGGAAAATACTGTTAAATGGGGCAGGCAATTGACGTCAGTTTCATTATTGTTTGGGAGGGGGGAAAATTCTCTTTCTTTCAGTTTTTTTTTTTTTTTGTGAAAGTTTTCCACTAGAACTACGAGTAACTTTGTGGTGAAACTTTTCTTTTCCAGCTGGTTCTGGAGCTTTTAATCTTTGGTAAACAAAAGGTGCCTCTTGAATTTGTTGTCTAATTCACACTATTGTTATGAGGCTATTGTATTTCTGATGAAGTCAGAGCTGTGATGAGTGTTGTGACATTGCCGATGAATAAATTTTTATATATTTCTTTATTATTTTTTTTTGTACTATGAGAGAAGCACATTGGAGCACATTGACCTACAAAGAAATCTTACAGCTGACCGAATGATCATTGGTAGCTCGGTGATTTGTCAAATTTGTTGGCTGGAGTTATTGTGCAATATGATCAAAGTTTTTGTAAAACTGTTGGGGGGCGAATTGAGTTAAGTGGGTCAGAGGTGTAAATTGACAGTAGCTGATGGCGATAAGAAATTTGTACAAATTTACTTTTATTAAAACTTTAAGTAGCGGCCAAACTTGTTCTAGAAGGATACCTATGTGGTACCGATGTGATTTAAGGATCTTTAAAAATCTATTAATAAAGTAGAGAAAATAATGGCTCTGTTATATACTATTATGAGATAAAAAAATTATTATGAGATCCATAATTATTCGGTTCCAGCTCTGCAGAAAGAGTAAATTTTTACAAAACTCTTGAAGTCTGCTCTATTAATAAGGCAAGTTAAAATGTTTTTGGACAAGGCTGAAAACCTTTAAAATTCTGCAATAATTTCGATCGGTTAAGATTAAAGGTTCGGTTAGATCCCTGATAAAACGCTGTTTTTTTGCAATAATCGTCAATCAATAGTCAAATAGTCCAAGTCCACATTCATTATTGCTGTCAATAATGCGACACCTTCCAAAAGGTGAATGGTCCATTTAATATGTACAAGTAAATAAAGTTGCAAAATTTGTCGGAATATCCCGACCTTGGATATGATGTCTATAACATACATTCACTACATAAATCATCGATTAAGTACTACACCATTATTTGTACTTTGTCACTTCAACTTGATTATCAAGTAATCTGTTTCGAAATAAAATTTAATCTTTATAAGTCGTAGGGCACAATACACCAGAATTAGTCGCGCTGCGCTATTTCCCTAACAACAAACAACTCATCTGTCGTTAAGGCACTTTTGTGAACAATTGAGTAATGGTTCCGACAAAGAATCTGGGCTGCAAACCTGAACCGGAGCAGAAGTGCGAATTCTCGCAGAAATTTGCAACCTTTCTAATAATTGAAAGCATCAATATTTCCTTACCATGTTCATCCACTGATGAAAATGAAATGGAATATTTTGCCAAGGAGCTAGAAAACAATGAAAAAGTGACAACTTTTTTGTTGCATTTCACGGACTTCAAAGAATTCATCGAAATTCTAATGTGTATTGAGAAAACAACCAGTGCACACTGGGCCAGAATGGAAAACTGACCGGCAGAAATTAAAAACGTCGTTATCTTTGGCTTTAGACGTCTCAAAATCAGTACTGTTTTCATTTCTGGTAATATTTTGCTGATCGGCGGGGAGAGAGCTGACTTATGGAGGAAAGAGGGGGGTAAAATTGAAAAAAAAATCAAATGGGGTATCGCTTAATAGGTTTTTGGGTGCTCCGATTCCATTTCAGGCAATATTTTTCTGATCGCTGAAAGGGGAACTGACTTATGGGGGGTGGAGGGGGCTAAAATTTGAAATTTTTAGGAAATTTTTAGGAGCTCTGATTCCATTTCAGGCAATAATTCTCCGATCGGTGAAAAGGGGAATGGAGGGGGGTTAAACTAAAAAATAAAAAAAATGGGATATTGTTTCATTGATTTCTATGTGTTTTGACCAGGGCTTAATCCCGAAACGACATTTCGGTTCCGGTACCGGTTCCGGTATGTACCGAAATGAATGTTTCGGTTAAAAATTCTATTTCGGTTTTCAATTAATTTCGGTTTTCGGTTTCGATACGGTACCCGGATTTTTATTTCGTACTGGTATAAGTATTACTTATTTTTAATGTTGAAAAAATTAAATTCTGAGATAAATCTAAATCACTTTATTCCGACTTTAAAACGACTCAAAATTCAACATAAAGTGAATGGTTTCACATTGAAAGTAAAATTATATAATATTTCGTACTTTTTTACGTAGTTAACTTGTAAGAACGTATAGTTTCACTCATACATACTCATACATATTATATTACTAGTTTTCGAATTTAACTTCGAACTATTTAGCATTCTTGTAATTGCATTCAATGTGGTTGAGTCCATGCAACTTCATAGCGGATTCATTAATAATTTTACGCCAGAGAAAAGGTTCCACGTTAACCTGCGTAGCTGGAAAGCACGTCTTTTGAAATCTCATACAATTCTGGGAACTTTGTGGAGGACACGTTTAAGTGCGAGAAGTCTTAATGGAATCCAGTTGCTTGTTTGTTGACACAATTGATGTGTTTTTATCACCAAGTTTCTTTTCCTGCAATATCATCTGCGCTCTGCAAAGGTAAAAATACCGAAACTGTACCGGTACCAACGATTCGGTTTTGTTCCGGTGCTATCGATTCCCATAATAACGGTAAGCGGTATTCGGTTCTCAAAAAAAATTTGTATCGGTACCGTTTCCGGTTCCGGAACTTGATTTGAAACGGTTTATTTCGGATAACGGTTCCGGTATTAAGCCCTGGTTTCGACTACATTTTTTGCAATAGTTTTCCGATCGGGTGTAAGTGAGCTGACTTAAGGGGTGTGGAAAGAAGGTAAGATCTAAAAAAAAATCAAATTGGATATAGTTTAACAGGTTTTCGGGTGCTCCGATTTCATTTCTGGCATTATTTTTTTGATCTGGTGGGAGGAGGCTGACCATTGGGGGTACTCCAAAAACTTGTCCAATTTGGTCAGTATTTTGTAAATGTTTATTTTAATTGAAGCTTAACATTCTGGACGAGTTTCTTTCTTTCGGTAAGTTTTTAGATGTAGCTTCCATTCAAAATTTGTTCCGCATCGGACAGTATCGGACAACGAAATAAGATTAGTGACTTTCGTTAAGATCGAAAGTATCAAGAAATGACAAGCTTTGGCCGGCCATAGCTGGACCTTAATTCTCCCGATCCAAAATAGTTATTAAAAACGTTTTTGTTAGTCTATTTCTTTAATAACACGTTTACCAGCAACCTTATGTAAATTAAATAAACCGAACACAATTTCGTACCTCAAGTAAAACAAAATAAATTTAAAAATAAAAGTAAAAAAGCACGCCTCAAAAATTAGTCTCCGCAATTCTTGACTGCGAAACACCGTTAATGGAACCTTCAAAACTGTCCATTTCCGACCTCAGGGGTTGATTGCCTACTGTTTAAGCCATTTAATACACCTGGACTACAACCTCGATTCTGTCCCCGTGTGCAGTGTAAAGAACTACAAAATGTTGCATTTGTAGAATTAGTTGTTTCTGGAATACTAGCTCTGCAAAGTTTACTGGAATGATTAACTTAAGCCAAAGAGCATGAATACCTAGATGCGACATCTCATAAAAAAAATGTTGAAATTCGTATTAGTTTTTCATGATGCAAGGGGAAATCAGCTGATGTACCAGATGCTTTGTGGTTTTATCATATTTTTGCTTGCCTTATAAGCAAAACATTGAAAAATGGAAACAAATCGGCACAAATCTTTATAAACTTTTAAACAAATAAAGTCAGTAATGTCACGGAAATCTAAATCTTTACGTATTAGGAAGAGTTACAGCTGAATACACCAAGAAAATGTAAGTGATTTTCTACATAAGTCGGTTTTAGGAGCTTCAAAATTATGGAAACATTTGTCTACTTTTTTAAGACAAATATTATATATTTTTAAAGTACTTTACTTTACTAAAGCAGCATCTTTTTTTAGTTCATCCATGCAATATTTGGATTATCTGACAGCGAAAACAATATCAGACGTTTTAGGTAGTTAAGAGACTTTTTCAATAATTCGTAGTTTCCGTAACATAAAAGTTTTACTTGGCGATATACGAAATAAGAATAACTTTACTAATTACTTTTCAGATTTGTTTTTATAAGAAAATTATTTAAAAATTTCTACTAATTATATTTGCAGTCAAGATTGAAATAAACTCATTTTAAAGTTAATAAAACAGTGCACAAATAATAATGTTATATCATAATAAGACCATCTTCAAGTCGAACCCTTTTTAAGTTCTTTTCCCAAACTGTAAACAATTTCTTGTGAGGGCCCTGCTTTCCCTTCATTTGCTGCTGCTACATGTCCAATGACTTTTCTAGGTCGAAATGTTTAGCAAGAACTTTGCAGATTTACTATTTAGAATCTCCACTTCCGTCAGCAAAATGCGAGCAACTTAATTGCAAAACGACAAATAAAAAAGAAACACACTCATCCCACAATTCAACTGAAGCTGTCTCTGACTCTTCAGGCTGGTTGTCTGACTGTCTGGTTGTCTGTGGGTAATTAAAAAAATAAAAAAAACAACAACAATAAACAAAAGAAATTAGCGCAGCCAAACAAAAAAAAAGGCAGAGTTAATATATACAAGTAGAAGGTGAGAAATAGAAGTTAATTGAATGCAAAAGTTGCCGACACATGTGGAGGCTCCTCCGAGCAGCAATTGTGGTTGTTGTTACACAAAAACCCAAACAGACAACGATGATATAACAAAAAAAAATAACACACAGAAAAACAGAAGAGACCCGGGGCAATCAGTTTGGCCACAACTTCTGTTGCCCACCATCCCCCTGCCCTTACCCCCTCTCTCTCTCTCTCTGCAGATTGCAACAATTTGCGTCAAACAGAGCGCGAAATGGTAACGAACGCGAGATTTGTCAACTCTACAAGGCAACTTGTTTTTATTAAAATTTATTTATACGCACGTTTTATTGTAGTTAAGTTTATATTCAAAGTCTGGAGCTCTTCTGTCTTGGCTAAAACCTCACGCTTCCAACGACGACGCGCGACTGAAACTGCAGACCGCTTTGAAGGTAAAGACAGACGGTTGCTGCTGCTGCTGCTGCTGCCAAAACCTCAAGCCAAGTGGACGCTGGCAGCGACAACCGCAGCCAGCAGCCGGCAGACTTGCTGTGGTTGTTTTTGTTGTTGTTGCTCTTTGGCTCTGTAGAGTTGTAGCGAGTGTGTAATGAGTTGGTCATGTATATATATATATAGGGATATCAAATGAGCTTAGCCTTGTACAAAATCAAATAAACCCACTCATGGGGTCTATAAATATTCCAACATACAAACTCACATATTGTGCCATAAATCTGTGCCAAATGTAGCTTCAACACCAAAGTCCAAGTGTTATCCATTTTGAAAATAACGCTTTCAGCTTAAAATTTTTATGAGTATTCTAAAAGTGTTTAGTACATTGGCAAACTGGTTTACAACTTTCCATTTTGGACGCGTTGGTGGGAAAATAAAAAAAAAAATTAATGAAAAAGCTGGCGTTAGTCAATTGTACTTCATAATAATATATACTGAAAATCTCCTAAAGATTGGACCAAGAGCACAAAAGTTATGCACAAGGTAAAATTGCAAATTGAATTGCATATCGGGCGTGTTTCTTTTTACAAGGGAAAAGTAATAAAAGCCGGGTAGTGTGAGGCTAGAGACTGCCTCAATCCCAATCTCCAAGTCTTGTTCAGTATTACTTCACTAGGGGAGCTGGCCTGAAGTTAGTTTTGCGCTCTCGTTCAGCTGGACGTAAATTTCCTAAAAGCAGAACAAAAGGGTTGCAAGCTAGGCAGAGCATTCGTCAAGTCATGGGTCTCTCAATTTTCAGGCTTAGCTATTCAAAGTAGAAGCATGGAGCAGTTAGTATTAGAGATAAAATTTGTGTTGCCTCTCAATTTTGAGTGGTTGTATTACCCTTATATCAGAGATGGGCGCGTCGCGACGTCCCAATGCACACGAGGCAGCGCGCGCTGTCTCGTGTGCATAGGACATCTGCCGCGGCCGACTGCACAAAATCACACGTACGCTATAAGCATTGAAAGCTATTTATAGAACACGAATGCTTTATAGTGCCAGTAGGAAATCACAGTGGTTAGAGCGAGACGGACATATTCCCAAATGTACAGCCTACAGCCTACTAAGTTTTGAATGAAAAGTTGTTGACGCAGCTAATTGTGTTGCTTTGTTGAATCTCCTTTGGTAGAACAACTCAACTTCTTAAAATGGAAATTCATTTTCTTTCAAAAACAATTCCTTTAAGGCAAGGCCCTTTATCCAAAGCGCCTCCATTTTTGTTCTAAAGCCGTGTTCAAAATCCTTCTTTGCTCAATGCTCTTGAGAGCCAGCTCTTGCTCGCATTTCGAGTCCCAACTCAAATCATCAAACAGTTTGCAGCACTTTGCTCTGAGCTGTGAGCGACAAATCAAGAACCGGAAGCCAGCTGCTTTTGGCCGAGAACAACTGTTCTTTGAGTAGCGAGCCACTGCTCTCGGTTTAATGTGGCAAGCTTTGGCCAGTAAAGCTTAAAGTCAAAAGCTGCGAACAGCTTCTGCTTCCGGCTTTTGAATAATGTCTTTCAGCTTACAGTCAAAAGCCGGCTACTAGCTTGTGGCCTTAGAGATAAGCCAGGCAGCTCAGAGCCGAGAGCTGCGGCTCACAAGCTAAGAGCCTCTTGGTGCTCTTGAGCTCCGACTCTTAGCTCAAATCGAGCTAATAGTTCAGGCAAAAATAAATTGAGTCGCAGCTTTCGGTGCTCCTGATCCTCTCGAGCTCCAACTCTTAGTTTAAGGCCGAGAGCTGCGACTCTCTGACAATTCTTTCTGCTGAGCCAAAATTTTGAAAAAGATAAAAGTCACATGGGCACTAAGAATCAAGTAAGAATGTCGGTCCAGCCCGACTGTAATATACTCTGTACCCGCGGTAGCAGAGCTGCGAACTTTCTTTTCGTCATAACTTGAGCAAAAGATGGCGCCACTAATTGATTTTCAAAACTGACCAATAGATGGCAGCACTACTGTGTTTACTTCAAAACTGACAAATAGATGGCGCCCCTACTGTAACAATTTTAAAACTGACCTTTGATAGTAACCGACTTTTGGTCATAACTTGACTATGGTATATCCAATCTTTATCATTCCTTCCGCAAATCGATAAATAATGCTAATTACTAACTATCTTTGGAAGGTACAAACCATCTATCTTTAAAACTGTGGAAGATATGACGCTTTTTCGAAATTGCGGGGGCGGGAGGGGGCGTGGCAAAAATTGAAAATATACTTGAGCTGCCTGTAAGTATAAGAAGTATATGTTCCATACATGTTAAACCTCTATCTCTTACCATCTCTGAGATCTGTGCGTTCATACAGACGGACATGGCTATATCGACTTGGCTGTTGATGCTGATCAAGAATATAGTGTTTTATAGGGCTTTATAGGGACGGAAATGATTCCTTCTGCCTGTTACATACTTTTGCACAAACTTAATATATTCTGTGTATTTTTGGTACACATTTTTTATGGGAGAGGCGAAGCTCATAAGCGGAGAGCTTAATCGGTTATTGAGAGCAGAGCTCAGACATTGTCAAATCTTAGCGAGCCGCCTTGATTCAAGAATGCTCGACTTGAAAATGAATTTAATGAGCTCTTGGTTCAAAATGAGCAGTCTTGGTTTTAACTATGTTTAGCTATTGATTCAAGAATCAGTTTTAGGGCGAAGCTCTTTTACGGGCGTTCAACTGGGGGACTAAAACTACAAAAATGTTGTCTTTGCCACAGATTTTTTGGGGTACTCTTTGTATTTGCATTCTGTATTTGTAAAGTCAGCAGCCCATTTGCCGTAGCGGCAGTTGGGTTGTGTGTGTGTGTTTGGATTGGGACGGTGTGAGAGTTGAAAGAGTGTTGGGAAAGGGTAGAAGAGGGGGGAAAAATAGGGAAAACCAACTTGAATTGAATATTAATTGAAGAGTGGCTGCCTTGAGGTCAAGTTGTGAATTCATTCAGAAATCATAGTCCAAAATTTGTTCAAAATTACTTCTATTTGTAGCTATTTCAAGAATGAGTTGATCCAAACGAATCCAAAAAATTTCCTTTTTCCAGTATTTCAATTTACTATCAGATTTATTGTCTTAAAGAGCCTCCCTCATACCGGGTGTTCCACGACGCCCACTCTTTTTTCTTGATTTGTGAAGCTATCGTACTTTGATCAAGCTATAAAACTCTTGCCTCAAGAAATTCGGTATCAATAATTGGTACTTGGATTAAGAAACTTGCTCTTGGATCAAGAATTGTTATTCTTAGCGTACTTCTGACATTGAACATTCGTAATTCAAGCATGAAATATTCTATTTTTTCTCTTAATTGGGGCTAAGTAGGTGCCAAAGCTCTTGCGTTCTTCTGACTTCGTCTTCGGATTGATCCAAAAGCCCATTTAAAACTTTTTCCGTGTAAACTATGCCCCGGCAATCGCTTAAACTTAGATTGCTATTTCACCCATTTTTGTCTTCTTTGATTTCGATTTTCTAGAAGCAGTTAACTGTTTCGATGGTTCTTGGTCTCTAAGATTCATATACAACTTTGAGAAGGCGAAAAAAGCATTCTTATATGGGTTACAGAACAGATTTAATGTATTCCAAGTTAGACATTTTTGCAAGCTTGCCAAAAACAGACTAACAAACCAAACAGACTATCCGTTTTTTGATCAAAAAAATTGCGTTATCATGCTAAGTTCCGGAATAAGTGCTAAGTTACTAAATATTCCTGACTTTGGCAGATTGGTAAGCAACTAAAGCATCACACACAAGTTTAGTTACTCTTCCCATAGATTCTCACAAATTTTCCTAATGAAATGTATTTGTTTCCTGATAAAATATGGATTGTTTCCCACTTCTTTATAGTTTCATGCTAGTTCATTCAAAACAGAAAAACAGACACAAATAAAGTAGACATGTTTAAATATCTTTAACTTTTCCAATTCAAAAACTTGCTTACAAACATTTAATCATAACTCTAACAGAGCATAAAAAGTTTGCGTTGTATAGAACTTTAAATAGTGAGCGTACTTCAACTCACTTTTGCTTTACCTTGTCTTTAAACAATCGATGGAGCGTTTATATTTTTCGTAATAAAATCAGCTTGTGCATCATTTTGTTGTAATTTACTTTAAGTTTTGCTTTCTTTTGTAGTCTCCTGGTGTTGTCGGGTGCCTTTGTCTCTCTCTCTTTCTCGTTTCCGTCTCGGTTGTTTTTTTTATGGGGCAGTAATAAAAAAAATTACCCACAGCGATAACAACAATAATAACAAATAGTTTACAAGACAAAAGACTGTGCATATTTATGACAAAAAAAAGAAACAAATTTATAGAAAATTATAGAAAAAATAAGTAATGCTTATAAAATGTGGTAAGCTTTACGCAATTGGTCGAACAGTGACACAAGCTACAATATATGTATCTATGGGATACAGTATCTGCAGCTGACAGACTGCAGCTGTGCGGTGGCTGCTTCCATTTTTCTGTGTTTTTTCTTTTCTTTTCTTTTTGTTTTGCTCGGGCATGACGTAAACAGAAAATCGTCATTTGAGTTGAGTTGATGGTCAAAAGGCAGACAAAGTGTTTGGATTTGACATTGAAATGAGATGAGCAAAAATTTTAAACAATTTACAGTTGCATTTGTTTGGTGTTGATAATTAATTTGCGGGTTTTTTTGTTCTCTCTCTCCCTCTTCTTCCCTTAATCGTTCTTTCTGTGCGTTGCTGCTGCGTATGCGCAATATTCATTAAATCCGAATTCAGGAACAGGTAAGCACTTTGCGTTCATTCGCTTTTTTTTCGTGTGCGTCGTCGTTTGTTACACTTTAAGCACTTTTTCAAAAACTATCTTTTATACAGACATACACACACATAAACCAACAAACACACACACACACACATACTTATACATATAAAACATAAACAACAAAAACCCCATAAGGAAGCAGCTAAAATATAACGAAACTCTTACGCCAGGGCGTTGTAAATATTTAGCCGCTACTTTTCTCTACAATTTTTCTAACAATTTTTGTTGTGCGCATAATTTACAGAGATGCATTAACTAGCTAGGCGTGGCAATAGAGAGGGGAAGTGGGGTGCAGCAATCCACTATGCCACATGCAATCGTGGCTGAGGTGAAGATTACCAAGCAAACATAACAAATTTTTGACGTAACAAAGCTTACTAACTAATGGTTCAATTTGAGAGATAGTAGGAAACTGTTTTCACTGTTTTATTGGCCAAAATCAGCAAATTTTTTGTTTGCATCCCCACCCTGCCCTAGAAGTAGGCAACACTATAGTTGTTAGCAACATATTCTAAAGGGTTAACAACATTTGTGTCTTAGCAACATTTGAGTATGTTATTTGAGCGCTTAAAAGTATACCACAGAAATTTATAGGTAGGCTATAGGCAACACTATGCAGGGCTAGCAACATTTTTGAAGATACAATTAAATAAATAAATAAACTCGCTGGTCCCGAAACTCTAAGCGATATTGATGTCAGATTTTAGTGAATTTTGTATTTAGCATTTTTCTTTAGCTTAGGCAGCAAATTAGAAATTGCAACTTTCCCTTCTATCAGTCGTTAAGGATGCATTTTTTAATTTCTAAAATATTTCTTGACTTTTCAAACGAATTTCACATATATCAACTGAAAAATCAAAATTTTAAAATGTTATTAATTTTCAAAATTGGAAAAATATTATTCCATTTATATCGAATCAAATTTTCTGGCCCTTTAAATTTTGTGTCTGTGGGGGTGGATTTTCCGCAATAGAATAAACGTAAATTAAAATATTTATAAAACGAGAAGGCCAAGCTAACTTTGTCTGTGCCGAAGTTTTTATACCCTTGCAAATGCTGTTTGTGAAATATCAGATAGTTCTGATCTAATCTCTACCAGATTTCGCAAATCTTTCTTAAAACTTATCAAATTTACAATCGGAGAGTTTAAGAACGATAAAATTGAAAACAAAAATGTTTTCCTCACTAAGACACATTTTCCGACCGATCGGTCCTTTGGCAACTGTAAGATATAGTCATCCGATTTTGACCAAAATTTGCAAATCTGTGTGAAAGAATATAATATTAGTAATGGCCAAGTTTGGAGATGCTAACATTGAAAACAAACAAGTTTTTCTCACTAAGACACATTTTCCGACCGTTGGTTCCTATGGCAGCCGTAAGATTCAGTCATCCGATTTTGACCAAACAGTGCAAATCTTTTTGAAAGCAAATAATATTACAATTGACCGAGCTTGGAGACACTAACATTGAAAACAAGAAAGTTTTTCTCACTAAGACAGATGGACGGACTCAGCTCGTCGCCCTGAACAAGAATATGTATAGTGTAAGGGGTCGGAAATGCAAACTTCTGGGCAAAATTATAATACCCTTTGCAAGGGTATAATTAAGCTCACAAGATTTCATTTTACCAAAAAATCAAAGAAATTTTTAAACCAATGAGCTCTAGTGGGGATGTTTTTCTATGATATTCCCATTCAAACTCCTCTGAGCATATTCATCCCCTTTGGGAGTAAGACTTCAGAACCCTGGGGTTTCTTTCCACCATAAATGAAAACAACAGTCCAAGTTTCGGCTTTTTAGCACTTACCGTTTAGACTGTGCTTAGATTGTCAAACAGTCAGTCAGTGAATACAGATAAACTTTTTAATGTTTTGATATTTTGATACATGTTTGTCCAAACTTTAGAGCTCGCAAAAAGTGGTCCCTTTTTACAGGCTGTCAGAAAAAAAAACACAGTCACACCCGGACACTATGAAAAGGGGAAACAAAATGACATTTTATCTCTGTATTTTCTCAACATGCTGTTTTCTCACTCAACGAGAGTCTTAAACTGCAAGTGTGTATGCGTGCTTGTGGGCCATTTTGACCCGCTTCCTGTTTTAAGCTTTGCCTAAGATAAAATGTCCCATGCGGCATACGAGTACAACGAAATCAAGTGTTTTGTTGAGAGAGTGCTCGAGTCCCTGTCATTGCAGTAAGCAGACATATAGAATAAACAGCTTGACCATATATGGCGAGCTCTGCCAATCTTTTTTAAAGAACTTTTAATTAGATTTTATGTAGGTGGGAAAGAATCCACTACACCACAAGTGACACTCGGAAAAACATGCAAAGGAATTTATACCGATTGTACTTAAATAATGTAGAACTCTACCATAAATTAAAAAAAAAAAACCACAGTAAATTCATTTTGATCATATTTCTTAATTTTTCAAATAATTTAGCTGAAAAAAGTAACTATAAACCATTTAACCAACAACTACAAGTTTTAGAACCAAACCTAATCGTAGGATTAATAAATACTGTCCAAGTATACCATAAGATTGTAGAACATAGTATTTCTAGTAAACTATTTATGCTGGCTAATATTTTGTACCCTAGAAATATAAATTACCCTGTAAAGTTCTTACACAGTTTACAACCTTTATTAGTATGTAGTTCTATACCCAAACGGAGGACTTAAGAAACTCCTCACAAGCAAAACTCCGCCGTACCCCGTATTCTCTATTATCCAGTTTCAGTTTTACTTCACTCCTGAACCACACTAAGTTTCGTTTATTTAATTACTAAAAACTGGCACATTTCCTTGTTTAGTTTATTTCATTTCGTTTCATTTGTCATATTTCATATATTTCCAAAACCCGAAACTCCCCCCGAAATTGTTCTCGTTTGTTCATTTGTGTGCATTTCAGGGCGGCTACTTAGATGGACTACGTTCACATTTGGGTGGTTTAACACAACGTGTCAAATCATGGTATTGGGGACGACCTCTTGTAAGTGCCAATGTATTTTTCGTTAAACGAAAAACAAAACAAAAAACAAATTAAAATAAAAAAAAAGAACCACAAAACAGAAATTGTGTTTAATGGATAATGTTTTCACGTGTCTGCGTTTTTTGTGAACGACTTTTTTGAATTTGCATCTCGCATACAACTAGCCCGAAAATCTTTAGTATTGTTGCTAACAAAAACTCACTCTCTCACTTACGCTCTCTGTCTATCTCTCTCTAACTAACTAACAAACTAACTTAACTGTTTTGAATGTGCATTAAACAAAAAAAAAAAAACAACAACAAAACGCACCATGCAAGTGCCATAAAGAAACATTGCATTTTCCCTTTTGTGTTGTACTCGTAGGATTTGTGTTTTAGTTTTATCTTTTGCTTGCCCCCCCACACACACACACAACCACACACACCCACACATCCATGTTAGTTTTTCTTCTTTTAAGTTATTTTTGTTACTCGTGGCGCACCCCTAAAACTATTCTTAATATTAGAATTCTTTAGTCTCTTGTAAAGTAATTGTCAATGTAAGTATTAAAAAAGAATTAAATAAGCCAAACACCTAAAAAAAAGTCAAAACAAACGCAAATTAAACAAACAAAAAGGTCAAAATCGAGAACCGAAAAAAACAGAGATGAAAAAAGCTTGAAAAATACATTTGCACATTTACGCATGAGTCACCCTGATTTCTAACCAAACCACCAAAAACATGCAAAAATAAATCTCATCACTTTCCACGTTACATTTTGTAGTATATTTTTTAATTTCTTGATTTTATTTTGTTTTTGTTTTTTGTGTATTTCATTTCGATTTCTGTTGCCCTGTAATTAGTGTAAATTCCCCATTTATTTAAGTGCTGCTGCCCTTTAAACACACCAACACACTCACACACACACACACACACACCACACACACTCAACACTCAAATTAAAACTTCTAGTTGTAGATTTTGAAAATGTAAAATAAAGTTCAAAGTTCCTTTTGAAGTTTTACTTAGCGCTTTTCTCTCCAAATTCTAGAATTCCAATCGAACTTAGTCTTTAGTCTTACAAAAATATACCAAAATCTACGTGTCTTAGTTGCTAAAAGTTTGCAAAATGTTTAATATATATAGTATTTATTCGATATATATACACATATATACACATTTGTATAGCTGCCACGCCTTAACATGCACACATACACACATAAACTTACAATTCTACAAGAAACACCCAGCACTCGCATACTCATAAAATGGCACTTGAATATTAAAAATATATACACTTTAATGTTGTCTAGAACATCCAAGCACACTGTGAGTTAAGCCCTCCGATTATAGTTGTCTGGGCTGGGAAAGGGGTGACTTTTTCAGAAAGTTAAATAAACCAATGCCAAATCATGCTAAATATTTCTCTCCAACATGGTGAATAGTCACGTACAACAGCTTGAACAATGATCATTGATTTAAAGAAACTACCAAATAAAACCACGCACTTTTAATCACCGATTTCGAGACTCTTCTTTGTCTTCTCCTATGCAATCACAAAGATGTGGCGATCTTTACTCAGAAAATATTTCTTTAGTTACAAACTACGATATATAAACTGAACGATTATGCTGTCTTTGATTGCGTCGCAGACGTTCGATAGTTCAATTGCAAACAGCTGTGTACTAGAGATTCGAAATTCGAACACATTCAGAGTTGCTCCAGAATACTTCCAATTCCCATGCCAAACCTCTTCTCATCTTCATCGTGTAAAACCTGTCTGGGTGTTATTATATGGCAGTTGCGAATTGATGATTCGTTGATATTAGCGACAGGAAAAATTTGGGTGGTTTTCTGTCCAGCTGGGCACTAACCAACAACAATGAAAATCAAAGAAAAAATTTCAAAAAATTAAGAAAATTCGAAAATGGAATCATGGGACGTGGTTCAAGTGGTCCACGGCAAGTAGAAGTTGCATCGGGCTGACGAATGATCACAAAGAAAAAGTTGACATTTATCGAAGAATACTACACTTTGGTGATAATCACCTTCAAGTTTTTGCCGGCTCTAGGTCTCGTTATGTTTGCACATAACTTTAAAAGAGGAAAACACCTCACCACAAAGGAGGCTTAATGACCGAACAGCTGTTTTATTGGCATCTCTGCCAAATCATTAGCTGCCGAATCAACAGCTTCCTCCTCATGCCAGCAATGCCATAATCGCTTGGAAACTTCAATGCGATTCAAGAGCTACGCTTAAATTGAAAACAAACTAGTTTTCTGCTATATGCACCAAACTTTGGTGATCTGTTTAAAAGCACATAATTTGCTGAGCTTAAGAATGCTTACATTAGAAACAAACATTTCGACTTAAGCATACCCATTTTACATCCGATTAGTTCTATGGCAGTGCCCATCTACGAAACTAGTATCCTAGTCGTTGGTGCTATCGAGTCATCGATTCACCGATGGCAGGCCAATTAGTGATCGATACATCGATCAGACCGATGACGATTTATCTATCACCTTAACCTTTTACTCTAATTTTTCGTCTAGTACAAAACACAAGTGCGAATAAAATATCTGTGTGATTTTTAACTGAATTCATTATATAATAGTATACTCTTCCTCGGAATAAGCTTGGCTGCGTATCTCCTGCTGCTGTCTCTTCTCCGCGCTGCGTGCGCTGGCAAACCGGTTGGTGATTTGGCCCCCATCACCTAACATAAATTAATTATACCGCTCGGCTAACCATCACAAGGCGACATCCCAAGTGAATACAAATTCGCTACAGTAGAGTTATTCGAAGTGCAGTAAAATTAAGACTCTGTGCCCAATTTAAACTCGTTTAAATTGAGAGACAAGCTGAATCAAACTCAATTAACTCGGCTAGTCGTCCTAATCAAGAATAAATACTTTTTTATTGAACCGAAAAACAGAATTTCTAGGCATTGCAAGCTGCTGGGCAAACTCAGAGATGCAAACCAGCGGTGGGCATGAAATTCGGGACTGGGACCAGTCCATCAAGAACAACCTTTATCAATTAAGCTTGAGTCGACAAGCAAGACACACACTGTACAAATTTTCTTTTTGCTGACGTCTGATTCTGCGTCAAGCGAGTCTCGATGGTGCACACTGCACCTGTTGCGCCTTCTGCGTGTGCGCCCAGCTGGCGCCGCGCACCCATACGCAAGGACTTTGTTGTTTAACACACTTCGGAGCAAGGCAACTTCTTGCAAAGTCTGCTTGGGAGGGTCGGCGCCTAGAAGCGAGACAACCTCTTAAGCGTCTATGTGCCGCCAGTTGCCCAAAAACAACGCTCAGGGCAGAGCCGGCCAGCCCTAGCTACCAGGAGCCGAAGTCAGTCGTGTTTTTACGCAAACTCGAGCCGAACTCATGATTGTGTGAATCGGTGAACACTGAATTGCAAGGAAAACGGCTGTAGTCTGGAGAGAGCACTCTTGTTCTTTTGTCCTCTCCATTTGGCTGGCACTGGCTTAGAGCAATGGAAGCAAGTTCGTTCCCACCGGTTTAGGGGGTCGCACAAGGACAAAGCCACAGGCTCATCTTTTATTATACCATTTAAAGCAGTGGTGTCCAAACTCACACAAGCAAGCATTGCATATGTGTGCGTAGCTGCGAAACACGAAGTAAGCATGTTGACATTTCCACATGAGCAACAAACAAACGAACAAATGTCTTGTGAGAAACCACAAAGCCGAACACGTGCATCGTAAGAGAGCCAGCCGCCGAGCGTGCCATTTATAGAATACACATATTCTCTCTCTCTATATATGTGTCGGCTGCGACGCCGGCAGAATTTGGCTTGCCAACCACGCGTGGCTTTTTCAAATTTTGGACATCGCTGATTTAAAGCTAACCGAATGGTGGTTCACACTATTTCACCATGAGTTTAAGGTCACCGATTGTGACGCAGCGAATAGTGTGTGCGCCTACTATGTGGAACGATTGTTTGGTCTCAGAATAGTGTTGGGGGGAAAAGGTTGTTCATTTCAATGAACATGTTCACTTGCCCATGACGATCATTCGAACCAATTGACGGTCTATTTGATGGCTCCTCCATGCAGGTGCTGGCTTTTACACAAAGCTTGTAATCCTTTGTTGGCCTATAAGACCAACTTGCTTCACAATTTCCTCAAAGGCACAGTTCTCGTTGTTTTTGTTCTTTCGGACAACTCGTTCCACTGCAGCCGGGTGTTTGCTAGTGAGGTGAGAGTCTGAACATATCACTAAACAGCTCACAGAACAAGAAAGACTGAACAACTCTCACTTTGAACAAGACCCACTGAACCAAAAGTAAACAGGGCCATCTTGTCCCCAAATAGCGTTTCTAGCTATACATGCTTCATATTTTGCAGAATTTCATAGAAATAAATTATGTCCATCAATTTCTTTCAAATTGATAACTTCATAAGCTTAAGCAATAAAATTTATGCTTAAACGTATAAACGGGATCTCCTGCAATCAAAAATTGAAGCATAGACAAATCCAATCCAAGCAACTGCAAAGGCTTCACATTCAATTTCATTGCAAACAACACAAAAATAAATGCAAATCAGTGTTCACTTTAGCTTTCAGCTTCAATTCGATTCAGTTCAGTTCGAAAATCAAATCGATACACTTTATTTTCTCTCGAGCACGCAAAGAGCTTTTGCATATGCTGTCTTAAGTGCATACAACCCCCACCCCAAAAAACCCCTCTCACCCTACTCTAACCAATATAACTTTATTCAATTAAATTTCTGTCTGTATGTTTGCAAGTGAACATGAAAAATAGAAACCAAAAGAAAACTTTGACATTTATCGTCACAAATTTTATAAATCCAAATCACAAAAATAAATACCACACGCATATCTTACAAGCTAAAGACAACAAACAATGTTTTCTTCTTACTATTACATCAACTATTGCCAACTACAACAATTTCTTATGCAAATATATTTCTACTATTTTCATTTTACATTCAATTTGTACAAAAAAAAAATCAAACAAAAATTTGACTATGCTCTCACTATGCAAAACAATCAATAAAAAAAAAACTATACCAAATATCAAAAATCCGTATGGCCAAATTGCAAAAATGTAATAATTAGGAGTTGGCCACAAAACTCTCAAGAAGTTTCGATATGAAGGAAGAAGGCGGCACATTGCTGGGCGATAAAGGTGTACGAAGGCATCAGGTGAGTGGCAACCATTTAGTGAAAGACATAACAAGAAATACTACCAGAAATACCACAGCACTGAATGCCAGCAACAAATCAAACAGAACTCGAAATGAATGCGGTTGGACATTTAAACTTAATATTTCTGAAAATCTCTTTTGGTACAGTCAACACACAAAAAAGCACACAAAAATGTTATTGAAGCCAAAATTGGTAAAAAAAAAAATAGAATTCATGCTCCATTTCCACACACAAAAACTCCCACAGAAATACTTGAAATGCCTTTGAACTAATTTATTCTAGCAATTCTATGTACATTTTAATTAAATTGGCCTATCTAGCTTTTGAAACAGTTACATTTTGTTTACCCCACACCAAAATACGAACATAAAACTATTCGTTGTACAAACATTCCTATAAAGTATTTGAACGTTGCTTGCCTCTTTGCTCCCACACCAAATCTTCTATTTTTGATAATAAAACCACACTCAATTTATTTAAAGTAGGCTCCACACCTATCTATAGAATCTTTCAGCTGGAAGGGACATTTTTTTTTTAGAATTAAACAACACGTTATAGAACATTTCTTTATCCACGATCTTATTTCGTTTTCAGTCCATGCAGCGTCTGTCAGCTGAGCAAAATGGTGGTTCAACGACTGAACAAACAACACATGAACACAATCCAAACGTCGTACCTGATCATAGAGGCAACTTACACATTACAGTTAAGAAAACCAAACCAATTTTAGGTATTGCTATCGAAGGTGGTGCTAATACAAAACACCCGCTCCCTAGGATAATCAATATCCATGTAAGTATACAAGGGATGGTTTGCATATGGAAACTAAAATGTGTGTTTATGTTTAGGAAAATGGTGCAGCATTTGAAGCGGGCGGCCTAGAAGTCGGGCAATTGATACTGGAGGTAGACGGCACTAAGGTGGAAGGTCTACATCATCAGGTAATTTATATTTTAGTATACCCTGTTTTAACCAAAAAAAAAAAATCATGATAAATGCCTTTAAAAGTATGCAAACTTTATTTCCTTTTCTTTAATTTTTCATTTGATTAAGGAATTTATTAGTCAGTCATATATAATCCACCACGAACAGACACTCAGATTGTCGGAACAGTTGAAGGTGCTCAAAATATATTACACTTTGAACCATTTTTGAACAAAAAAATTTTGATTTCAACGAGACCAACAAAATTTGAAAGGTACCTATGGTAGTTAAAACATCCTGGATGGGTTTAGTCTGATTGGCTAAGGTTTTCTTGTAATGGACTCGTGAAGTTGGTTGATTTAAAAAAAAAAAAAAATGTCTTGTTTTTAAAGTCTGTATCTCATAAACTATTTGAAATTTTCCTTTACTGTCTCGAGCAATTTTGAAGCTCTTAACCAGGCCTACAAAACACTTTTCAAGACCAGCTCAAAAAAAACCGTCTTCATGCTCAAAATCACTAAAATGTAAAAAAACTCTACCTTTTTCATTGTTTTTTTTCTTTTATCTTGAAAACCGCCAGCACTTCAATGATGATCTAGTTGCTTGGCACTCTCCCTAAGTGGTTATTACAAAAGCTTTGGGAAAAAACCGTGATAAAAATTTTAAAGTGTTAGGAAAAAACATGTGAAAATCTTTTCAAGCTATCGGCGTTTCGATGTCCTAGAAGTATTCGCAAAGCAATTATCTTCTGAATCAGATGAGCAAGGCGAATGTTTTCACCAAGTAAGCATGCCAATGGAAAAAAGGTTAAATGGAAAAAGAATAGATTCTATGCTTGGCGAGGTATGTTGGTGGAGGCACAAAATTTCGATTAGTTAAGATAAAGACGACAACGGAAATAACGATGATAATGATGAAAGTTATGTGTCTTGGGATTGCCTATCGAGCTCAGATGACGCAAATGACTCAGACGGTGAACAATATCGAAAGAGATTGAGAATGTCAATGGAAGCCAATTTAAATATTAAAGCTATAAAACATAAAAACCTTTCTTTTTGTCTTATTATAAAGCTTAACTCTATAAAAAGCAATCGAAAAAGTATAATTTTTGTACATTTTAGTGATTTTGAGCATGAAGACTGTTTTTTTTTTTGAGCTGGTCTAAAGAAGTGTTTTGTAGGGCTGGTTAAGAGCTACCAAATTGCTCAAGACAGTAAAGGAAAATTTTAAATAGTTTATGAGATAAAAACTTTAAAAACAAAACTTTTTTAAAAAAAATCAGAAAACTTCAAGAGGCTATTACTAAAACAAGAAAGAAAGTCGGTCAAGCCCGACTATAACATACTCTGCACCCTTAATGTCGCAGCTCGCATTTGGTCACGAGTCAAATGGCCAGTTAACGCACAACGCACAACGCAGTGCGCTCTCTAAGTCTCTCTCTCTCTCTCTTTCTTTCTCTCACTAAGATTGCTTCTGCTGAACACAATGCCTAAGTTATGGGTGGGGTTGGTGGGGGATGTTAACTGACCGTTTTTTGCTCATAGCTTGAGTATCGTTCATCCGATCTTTATCATTCCTTCAGCAAATCGATAAATAATTTTGAGTACTAGATATCTCTAGAAAGTACAAACCTTCTATCATCAAAACTGTAGGAGATATGACGTTTTTTCCAAATTGCGGGGTCGAGAGGGGGCGTGGCAAAAATTGAAAATAAACTTAATCTGCCTGCAAGTATAAGAAATATATGCCCCATACATGTCAAACCTCTATCTCTTACCATCTCTGAGATCTCTTCGTTCATACGGACAGACAGACGGACAGACGGACATAGCTATATCGACTCGGCTGTTGATGCTGATCAAGAATATATATACTTTATAGGGTCGGAAATGATTCCTTCTCCCTGTTACATACTTTTGCACAAACTTAATATACTCTATGTACCTTCGGTACAGAGTATAAATACTTAGCCAATCAGCCCAAACGCAGCCAGGATTTTTTAACTACCATAGGTACCTTTTAAATTTTGTTGGTCTCGTTGGTATCAAAATTTTGTGGTGTACTGTGTAAGTGTTGAGCCAAGTGAATTTTTATTAAGTAGACTTTGGAATCATTTGAAATAGCCGCCAAATATGTACATTAAGGTGCACTAAACAGATACCATCCTAAATGATTTTTGTTTTATTTGGTTTTAACCTCTGTGAAAATCCTTCAAAGTTTCCACAAATATTACGTATACGACACGACAAATATGAAGCAGGGTTCGAATGTATTTTTGGTCGGTAAACTGAGACCTAATTTTGGACGAAGCGAGCCCATTTCCAACGAAGAGATGCATTTTATCCATGCTCTTTTATGGGACTAAATTTTAAAGCCTGTCCATTTCGGAAAGTGCGACTAAAGTGGCTCACAGATTGGAGTCAGCATCTACCACGAGCGGGGTTCAAACAACGTCCGTATAACCTTTTTTAAAAGGCGAACTCTTACGCGAGCGAGAGAAACAATTTTCAAATGCCCTGCATGATATTTTTGACTTTATAAATAGACCAACAGCTAAGGACGTTCCAAAACTTTGTTAGATGCGCAGGCTGCAGACAGTTCCTGAACGGAAGCCATCCAATAAAACCTACTCGGCTGAGGCCGAGATCACCCAGAGGCCTAACAGTGGGTTAAAAAGTGAAATGGAGGAACAGAAGAGGAGTTGGTGGGCTCCGAACCACAGTAAAATATATGCAACTTGATTTTCAAATAATCACTTTCTTAAATGCACAGATGCTTGCAATACAAACCTAAACGGTTTCCCTGTTAAAAACAAAAAACAGAAATGCCTTATGTATCTTATCCTGGTCGAGCTAGTATTATCACTAAACTGAATGTTTAGAATCCAGCAACAGCCAAAAGCTTAAAACAACAGTAACGCTCGACACATAACAAAATTGGTACCACCTTCAAACCATAGCATAATTTCAGGCTGGCTGTACTCTCACAAGAGGAATTTTGGGCTGGTTTACACGTAAGTTGAATTCTCAAGCCTTTATTCGGCATCTCGAGCTGTACAAATAGCGATTATTGTCAGTGGTTGAAGTGTGGAAGCAGCAAGTCTACTGATCAGTGAATTGTGGTCAATTCCGAAATAGCCGGTTGTACAGACGTACCATTGGCCGTGTTCAGCAGAACAACTTGCTCCCTGATCAAGTAAAAATTTGCAATAATCTTCCCACTGAACTCGAGTGAAGCGGCATCATAATAGCCAATTTGAGGTATCAAGATACAGGAGCATGTATCAAAGAAATAGTACGCTACTTTAAAGTGATACTGCTCCCTGCAACAGCGATGCATAATTCTTTTCTGATACCTGCTCAGGGATCAATTATTCTGCTGAACACGCCCATTGTTTCCCAATAATGTTGTGTAATGTTACTTTGACTAAAATCAAAACAGGTCACTAAACCCATATATGTATAAATAAAAGAAATTAATTACAATTTACCATTTTTAACTTCTCACACAATAAGGGATTTCTTTTTATAATCTCCCAGCAAACATTTTTTATCGCGGAAGATAAGAATGCGATTCTTCTAGTAGGTATCGCTTAACTCTGGCGATATCACATAGTTATCGCATTCTTATCTCTCTTCGGGAAGAAGTGTGCCAAGAAAGCGATTCTTCCTGGAAGTAAGAAAGCGATTGTTTCTGGCGATAAGAAAGCGATTGTTCCTGGCGATAAAAAATAGTATATTCTGGAGATAGTAAATCGTTTCTTCCTTAAGATATCTCTTATATGGGAGGATACGACTTTTTATTTTTATTATTCCGAAAAACAACAAGTTAAACAAACTAATATTTTTTTACAATTTTTACTTACTCGGCGGGGACTCGAACTCGGGGCCGTTGAACGGAAACACGTTTCAAACGACGCCTTAGACGGCTGCGCCACGCCGCTCGTGAAAAGCAACGCATCTAATGTATTACTTGTATTGAATAAGATGTACTTGTATTGAAAACATACACCAATTTTTGCTTTCTTGTAATTCTCAAGAACGAAATCCCTCTCAGCCCATATAAATAGTGAAATTGAAATTTGCGACGAGAATCGCATTCAAATCTTCAAGGCGATATTTTAGAGATATATCGAAAAATTTACCGATTGGACGCAAAAAAAGCGATACCACATATCGCTTATTTATCCCTTGTATGTTAAGAATGCGATACCCTACGTATTTTATCTGTGTAAATCGCCAAACATCAGAAAACTCTCCCCTCAAACTCTCTTTTTGACGACGATAGAGATAAGGAACCCGATAAAATGTTTGCAGGGTCTTTACCAAAGGTACAAAGAGTATAATGGGTTTGTCCACGATTTCGCATACATATATTTTTAGTATATATTATTTACATATTGTCTTGGTTATATTAAAATTAAATTTTTTACCTTCTTCACAAATGTTATGACTTCAAACCAAGTCTACGCCAACTACTGAAAAAATAAAATTATAAGCAAGGGCAACAGTTCGAATGAGTGATGAACTTTGAATCCAATTCGCAGACACTAACACCCATTTAAAAAAACAAAATTTTGTTTGTTATGCCTTTTTACACCAAAACGCGTCGTATAAGGGGGTATTACAATGACCTTACAGTACACAATGTACATAAATGTTTTAGCATTAAGGCGAGACAGAGACGATAGTCACACTGAAAATAAGAAGTAAATGGACAGAATCCCGTTTCGACATTGTTAATAGTAAACCGTGTGTATATAGAAACCCGTGTAAATAGTTTGTAAATAAAATCCCGAAAAACCGAGAAAAACAGCCGTTTACAATTATTCATAAGCATAGCATACTTTCAAGGGCATTTAACATGATATTTTTGCTGTAATATTTGGTTTATATTGTTTACATTTGGGTTCTCCCACCCAGAAAATACTTCGAAAATTTATTACATATCTTTAAATCCCCTGTCTCTTTCTATTTTATAGGAGGTTGCTCGATTAATAGCCGAATGCTTTGCTAATCGTGAAAAGGCTGAAATAACCTTCTTAGTTGTCGAAGCAAAAAAATCAAATTTGGAACCGAAGCCAACAGCGTTAATATTTTTAGAAGCCTAACATTTGCTTGCCCTGCCGGCTACTGACCCATTGGAACGACAAAAACTCGAGTTCCTCTATGAATGGGGCATCGATTTAACGGAGACGCCAAAACCAATGCCAACACCAATACCGCTGACAAAAGCTAAAAATCCACCGCCACTGCCTCATCACAGCGATAACAACAACTATGGCAGTAATACTGCGCTCAACAATCATCATCAAGCATCTCAGCAACATTATCATACCAATGCCACCAACAACACACAACAACAGCCCAACACAAACATCAATCAAACACAAACAACGTCCACGCCCACAACAGCAGCAACAGCAGCTGCAACAAAACAACAGCAACAACACCCACAACAACAACACCAACAACAACACCAACAACAACACCAACAACAACACCAACAACAACAACATCAACAACAACAACAAAACACTAACACACCAACAAAAGTGTCACGTGAGGCCACACCCACACGTGAACGAGTACACTCACAACATGCCACACCCACACGCGAACAACACCAGACACCAACACGACATCAGCAACAACAACGCGAGCAACATCTTCGTGAACGGCAGCAACAACAGCAGCGCGAACAACGAGAACAACGCGAACGTGAACACCAACAAATACACCCAGAACACCCACACCAACAACATGTACACCAGCAACATCATCGTGATCACCATCACGAACACACGAACCATCATACTTCCCATCATCATCCGCAGCTTCAATCATCTTCCTCATCCTCGCAGCAGCAACAACAACGCTACAGCAGCAGCAGCAACAGCTACAAACCTCATAATAATTCCGTTTACCAGTAAAAATCAAATGAAAGCAGATGAAATTGGAAAAGCAATTTATTTTGGAACATTCAATTCGACAATTCGTAAACAGTAAACAGTTTAATTGTGCTAAACTTCCACCACAAAATCTATCGCTCTCTTCGCTCTCTCATGCACGCCTCTCTACACTGAACGAAAAGAAAAACAACCAACGCGCTTGAAAATGCAAAATGTGAAATTGGAAAAAGAAAACCCCTTAAAATGCTGGAGTATCAAATGAATCCAAATGAATGTTGTTGTATGAGCTTTGCTCCCTAGAACTTCCCCCACATTTTTTTTTTTTTAGAGATCTATGTACTATTACTTAAGCCCGTATGTTGTTTTGTTGTAGTCAAGGAGATGCTCTGAGCAAAAAAAAAAAAAACCTACCTAAAACCTACCCTTGACCAATTTTTGAGATTTTATTATTCAGATTTTTGAAGAATTTATTCAAATCCTTTTTGGTTGGAAAACTTGATTTGTTGTAAAATATTTTAATTTTGAAATTCCAAAAATTTTAAAAGTTACTTAAAGGACACTTTATTTTTTCAATTGCAGTAAAATTCCAGTTAAAAGCTTCTAAAAGCTTCTCCGAGAGCAAGTTAGAAACTGAGAGAGAAAATCTCTTTCACTAATACAGTCAGGCTAAGCGGGTACACACACATACACAAATTTTTCTTTCATCTTAGGGGTTTATTGTGGTAAGTGCTTTTTGCACATATGTTGCATTGGGATTCCCTACCAGTGATAACATTTCCGACATGAGAAGGTATGGGCCGATGGGTCAAGTCTGTTGAAGATAGAACCGGGAGGTTCTTTTAAAACAGCGACCAGCCTCCATTGTAGTACTAGTGTTGTGTGTGTCCTGTTTTTATAGTAGTATGCAAACAACTAATGACCTCGAGCCGGCTAAAACTTGTCGTTTTATCGAACCCAAGTCAATCTCGGGTGTTTTTTCAGCAATCTTTTTTCGGCTTGAATATACTTGAATATCGAGCACAATTTAATCTCGGGTTCTCTTGCATGAAGCCTACTTCGAGATCACGTCAAGAACGAATATCAAGCTTAAATCAATGTCTCACCTTCTTGATTGAATCCGGATGCAGGAGCAAATCGAGCTCGAATAACAAGATAAAATCAATCCCGCGTGCTGTTGAAATTAGCCAATGTCAAGCTAAAGTCAAGCTCTTACGAGCTAAAGTCGGGATCAGGACAAGAATTCCGGTATAGAAAAATCCGTACTAAAATCAAACATCTCCCACTCTTGACATTATTTTGGATTGATTGAGGCTGGAATATTCAAAACGGTCAAAAAAGTTATCAAATTTATTGTTGTACGATTTTGTAAACTTAAACTAAATCCTGAATTTCAATGATTCTAGAAACAGGTCCACATTTAAAACATATAGCTTCATGACGAGTTCCACATGCTGAACCAAAGCTTATGCTTAATATTGGAGGTTTGCAGACTTGATTCTTTTATATGTAATTCTTTTTAAAAGATTTAATATTTTTTGATTAATTTTAGCTCAGAACGTTCTGACATTTTCAAAGATCATGTCAGAACATTAAGTCCAAATTAATTCTTGTAACAAACTCTAGAATACAGAAATTAATTTGTAGTTTTACGTTATATGCCAACATGTGTGGGCGCGATGATCGGTCAAATTTAAAGCTTGTTCCTATCCAAGAGTTTTAATTCTTCTATCGAACTTCAATTTGCTAATAACCAAAGGTAATTTTATTACTTATTTTTTTACATTTTGAATTCTACAAAGCAAGAAAAGCTTTCTTTGAGACATTAATCAT
>JBAMBO010000509.1:0-25604 GCA_037044535.1 Lordiphosa magnipectinata
CGTGTGTAAATAACATAGTTTTTGTGTGCTCCGAATATGTCAACTTTTGTGCCAACAGAAAGTTTACTTTTTTGCTTTCATTTGAAGAAAAATGTAGCAGAAGGTCATCTAATGCTGCAAGAAGCTTACGGTAAATATCATCAATTTCCATATGTGGCAGGCCGGCCATAAGCGAAATTCGACACCAACGAAATTCGACAAAAATATACTCGGTAGCAAGGATATGCTCTGTGTTTGGATGGACCCATTAGGCGAGGTGTACTATGAGCTGCTACGACCAGGTGAAACCATCACAGGGCAACTCTACCGAACTCAATTCATGCGTTTGAGCCGAACATTGATGCAAAAACGGCCAGAATTCAAGCAAAGGTAGGACAAGGTAATTTTGCAATATGAAAATAATTTTGCCACATGTTGCGCAGCCGGTCAAACCATACATTGAAACACTATAATGGGAATGTACTATCCCACCCGCCGTATAGCCCAGACATTGCCCCTTCAGGCTACCATTCGATTTCGTCGATGACGCATGCCCTTGAGGATCAGTACCTTCGCTCTTTTGATGAACTCCAAAAGTGGATCGCATCAAAAGAAGCATCGTTTTTTCGAGATGCTAGTCGAAAACTGCCAAAAAGATGGGAAAATGTTGTGGCTAGTAATGGACAATACTTTGAAAAATGAATTTGTTACCAATTTTTCACAATAAAGCGTAAAACTTGATAATAAATCCTTTAAAACTTTTTTATACAGGTAATAAAAGATTAAACTAACTATCTTTTTTCAGATAGCTGCTATGTGTCAGATAAATTTACAATTTACTCTCTAATTTGTTAGTTTATGTGACAGATAGCTCTATATAACTTCAAAATTATTTTGAGCTTCAACTGATATAATTTAATTAGGCTATTTCAATACTGCATTAAGTTGTAAATTTTATTTCTCTTCAAACAGTGAGGAATTTGAAAGGACCGAGCAAAAGAGGAATAATATTTGGAAAGTTCCTCCAATCGGTAGTTCAACATTGCTCATTATGTCAACAACATGTATTAAAATATAATGCATTGAACTCGGCATAAGTTTTCTCTTACAAAAATGTTTCCTGTTTCGAATGTATATTGCCCAAAAGCATCTTCATTCACATCCAAGCCGCAAGCCTTAACTTGCAGCAGAATCTTTTAATCATTGATTCACCAACACATGTTAATTCAGAAGCCTTGAAGCATTTTTGATTTTCCAATTTTAATGAGTCATAGCGTGGCTTGCTTTGTAAAATATCCGTTAATAAAGACTCAAGGCTTTGTTTAGAGTATATTTTACAGAAAGTCACATTCCACACATTTCTTAATTTTTGCAGCTATCTCATCATTATACTCTGTACCAAAGGTATACAGAGTATATTAAGTTTGTGCAAAAGTATGAAACAGGGAGAAGGAATCATTTCCGACCCCATAAAGTATATATATTCTTGATCAGCATCAACAGCCGAGTCTGTCTGTCTGTCTGTCCGTCCGTATGAACGAAGAGATCTCGGAGATGTTAAGAGATAGAGGTTTGACATGTATGGGACAAAAACTCATTATACTTGCAGGCAGAGCAAGTTTATTTTCAGTTTTGGCACGCCCCCTCCCGCCCCCGCAATTTGGAAAAAACGTCATATCTCCCACAGTTTTGGTGATAGATTGTTCGTTATGAGCAATAAAAGTTAACCGGCACCCCCCTTCCTACGAACCGCCGCTGTATTCAAACCAGACCCGGCCAGCCATAGCTACCACGAGCCGAAGTCAGTCGTGTTTTTACGAAAACGCGAGCCGATCTCATGATTGTATGAATCGGTGAACACTAAATTGCTAGTAAAACGGCTGTAGTATGGAGAGAACTCTCTTGCTCACCAACACAAGCACACTTTTTTGACCTTTCCGTTTGGCCGGCATTGATTCAAACAAACACAATCATTTTAAAGAGAAAGAGAGAGAGAGAACGAATAGCGCGTATAACTGAGCAAATTAGAGCTGCGGCATTAAGGGTACAGAGTATGTTATAGTTGGCCTTGAACGACTTTCTAACTTGTTTTTAGTTAAGATCGATAAGAATTTGTATGTACTTTTTTCCAGTTCCAGTTCTTTCACTCTGTCTGTCCGCCTGTCCGTCAGTCCGTCTGTTTCTACGCAAACTAGTCCCTCAGTTTTAAAGCTATCGAGCTGAAATTTTGTACAGAGTCAACTTTTGGCTCCACGCTGCTAATATGTCGGAACCGCCTGGATCGGATGACTACTTCTTGTAGCTGCCATAGAGACGATCGTTCGAAAAATGTGTTTTTGTGAGAAAAACTGGTTTGTTTTCAATGTTAGCGTTCTCAAACTTGGTCATTATAAAAATTAAATGTTTTCAAACTGATCTGCGAAGTTTGGTCGAAATCGCTAACTTTTGGAGCGAGCTTTTTCAAGCTGGCTTTCCTCTCTCGTTTTTTTTAATTCTAAATAAAACACAAAAAATGGAATTGGATTGTGAAATCTTTATTAAAAATTTCATATAATTAATTTATGAACGTCCCAGTCTAAAGTATATGCAAAAATGTATGTCTCTTTCTTGTATAGTCTCTGGAAGGGCAGACAGACAGACGAACATGGCAATATCGACTCGGCTGTTGACGCTGATCAAGAATATATCTTCTTATCGATTCGCCGATGAAATGATAAGGATCGGATGAACGATACTCAAGTTATGACCAAAAGAAAGTTACTTCCTCCGCCCCTAGTGACGTCATCTATTGGTCAGTTTTGAAAATTGCTCATTGTTCAATGCAAGTAGTGGCGCCATCTATTTTTCAGTAGCGCTGCTTTCAGCTGCTACTCGAAGTAGAGAGTATATTACAGTCGGGCTTGACCGACTTTCTTACTTGATTTACTTAAGCCTGGTCACACTGGACGTATGTGCCATGTTGACGAAATAAAAGTTAAGGCCGTAAAAGCTATAACCAAGGTGAATTTACTAACAAGGTGACGTACTCCGATGTGGTGAGGGACCATAATTTATTTTCACCTCGCTCTCTCGGCTCTCTGAGACAGATGACAGTTGCTCTACAAAGCAAACATTTTACGTTCTGCACTTTTCGTTTATTGCACAAATTTCGCTCGAACTCCTTAACACAACGCTTGTGCTCCTTGACCACAGCTCCTTTCTGCTTTCGTGTTTAGGTACAGCAACATTCCGTTCCGCAGTTCTGGAGCGACATAACATGCAATATGTATGTTGTGGAGGTGTTGATATCTAATAGTGAATCAAATTCATATAAAATAAGTGTAAATAAATTTTTCACTCAAATATTTTGGCTCTTTGAGTTATTTTTTGACTCTCTGACTTTTTTTTTAACTATGTCCGTCTCCCTCTTACCACCGTGTTTTCCTACGTCGACAGTAATTTTGAGTAACAGATTTTGTTGTCTCTATAAAGTATCTACTTGTCACAATGGAGTTAACATCACTCAAAAAAGAGAGGCGTTTCAAAGTGTGCTTCTATGTTAGTTCTTCTATGTTAATACTGTCAAAAATAAGATCCCTTCACAGAGAGCAGGTGTGGTGAATACGTCACCTTGTTAGTAAATTCACCTTGGCCTTAACGATAAAAAAAACGAGAAAGCAAAGTTAACTTTGTCTGTGTCGAAGTTTTAATACACTTGAAAAAAACACTTTAAAAGATTTAATATTAATAATGACCGATTTTTAGAATGCGAAAATTGAAAACAAAAAAATTTTTGTCACTAAAACCCATGTTCCCGCCGATCGTTTTTTATGGCAGCCCCTTGAAGTAGTCTTCCGATCCTGGCGGTTCTGACATATTAGCAGTGAGCAGTCAAAAGAAAACTCTGTGCAAAATTTCAGCTTGATAGCTTCAAAACGGAGGGACTAGTTCGCGTAGAAACAGACAGACGGACAGACAAAGCTAAATTGACTCAGCTCGACATGCTGATCAAAATTATTCCTTCTATGCTTTATAAAATTCTGGGCAAAATTATAAGTTAAATCAAGTCTATAAAATTAACAGTTTTCAGTCAAGGATGTTTCTTTCTAAACTTTAGAAGTAAAGCGCAAGAAAATGGCCTCTTTTACTTGTTATTAGAAAGTTTTTTCTAAAACTAATTTTTTATGGCATCTTTTTAGAAATACAAGAGAACTTTTTGATTTATGTACATGGGTTTTAGCTACCTGTTTTGATTTGAGTCAAAGTGTTTGCTTAGCCGGCTCAAGGTCAAGGGTTGATAATAATTCAATAATAAGCGAAAATCCACAAAGATTTATTACACTAGGATTTCATTGGTTTGTCTGTACAGTATTGTTTCAAGGGCCTGCCGGACCGCGGTTTAACGCGATATGGAAGTATCGTGGAATAAAATCTCGGTGATTTTAAGAAACACTTTAAAGGAACAAAGATTTAGGATTGTGTTTATTTAAAAAATGTTCTGAATTGATGAACAATTTAAAAAATAAGGCGTATTTCTATTATCGATTGGTGGCAGCTCTACATTGTGTTCGTCTCCCACCTAGCATTTGGGAGACCATTTTAAAAAGATCACTTAGATGATTCTTTTTCGAGCTCTTTTGATGATTTAAAAGAGATTAATTTCAAAGTCGAAACTGATAAGAAGAGTCTTCAGGAAGAGTCGCGGATTGGGTACCCTTTTCTTCCGACAAAAGTATAATATATGATCACAAAAAGAAACGCTTTTAGGACTATTTTAATCAGACTGAGGAATCGAAAAAGTCTCGAACGTGAACAGAAATTTCAAAAAATGCTGGCTGGGTTAATTCAGTGAATGAATACTTTGAGTGCCTTGCGTCGATCACAAAGTTCGTCTCTTTGCAGTGCTCTTTGTGAGCTAACATCTCAGCTCAGAACAAAAGCCTAGAAAGTGCAATCTTGGCTCTGCCCATTTGCGTCTGCTATAGTCCAATTCATTTTTATTATTTAATAAGCTTTGTGAAAAGTTTATGTACACAATATTAATCGTTCTGCCATTTCACTCCCAAGCGCAAAGAACTTCTTCAATTGGCACACTTTCGTTGCAGTTTTTTATAGGCCACATCACACTCAGTTCTCAACTATTGGCACACCCCCACTTCCCCGCCATCCCCACCAAGTTTACTAATTTCAGTTGGCAACTTTTGTTGTTGAAATACACAATAAATAAACGGAGGCGTCTGCAGAGACTCAAAAACCAGCAGCAGCATGAGCAGCAGATGTGGGAAATCTACTCGTAACAAAAGCCACGCCAATGCCAAAAAAAAACAACCAAAACTAGAAAAAAATGGGTTTGTGAAAATTTACAGCAAACAAAAAGGCCAACGACGCCAGCTCCGGCATTCGCTTCACAATGCGTCGCGCCCTGCCGAGCATATTGTATTGAGAGTTCGTTTTAATTAAAGGAAAAGGCAAAAGCAAGCGCAGAAGATGAAACAGCGGCGGTCGGCAAAGCTTACTGGGCGTTGCCTATCCAAAAATATTTCGCCCAAGCAAAACTACGACGAAATTTATAAAAATGATTAAAAAAGTTGCAACCGCTCCAACAATGGAAACAATCACAAAAATTGTTGTCAGGCAAAACGAAGGCAACAACAAAACATAAACAATGCTGGCTGCAGTTTTGCATTGCGTATACGCCATGTAATAAATAAACAACGAGCTGGTGGGAGCGGAGGCCACTGCTACTTGAGCACGGTGCTCGCTTGGCACTGGCAACCAGTTTCCAACTCAACGACTTCATATCTCCGACTCCGGCTATACTCGCCGCAGCTGCCAGCGAAGGTAAGGCGATTGAATCCATGCCTGGTTACCGACTCCTTCGTTGCCCTCATCATCGTCATCAACTGGCTGCTCGTTTGTGCCAGTTTGCTCGTTTACAGGCTTTTACCTGAAACTATTACCTACTTGGCTTGCCTGCTGCCTGCTGCCGAGTCCTTCTGCAATCAACTGTCGACTCGCAATTGCAACTTTTTCCTTATGCCATAACATCATGTTGAGCATCTGCAGATAGTTGCTCATCTGATTACACATTTACTTGCAATTTATGCATCATTTTAGAACAGTTCGTTGCCGATTTGCTTTAATTTAAGAAAACTAGCGGCCGCATATTAAATTACATCGAGGGAGGAGCAATTTTCAAAAGTGCAACAACTTTGCGCCACCAACCATCCATCAATGCGACGCCTCCCCGCGGACTGGTGCTTCCGTTCGGTGTCGAGCCACTTGGATATCTTTTGCCATACAACGTTAAGTTCGACCTAAAGTTCCGTGTGAACAAAAAAGAAATCCACCCTAACAAAAAATATGATGAATCTTCTGTTGTTGCCCGACTCTGAAAGCCACTATAAATGTTAACTAAAATACAAGAATGTATGGCTCCGATTCCAACAAAAGTGAAAGTACTCCCCAAGCATGATGAAATGTGCTTCATTTATCCAACAATAACATGTGGGCAAACAAGATGATAAAGGCGGTGGGGGAAAACATTGACAGGCTGCAAATAGTCATGGTTGCCAAGATGTATAAAACTTTTACGAAAATAACAAGTAAATCGCATGTAAGGCGTAACGAATGCTGCTGAACGCTTGCTATAATAAAGGTAAACTATTCTGGGGAAAAATAAAGTACATCTACTCTGTCTTATACTAAACAAAGTAAGATTTACATATATTATATATATATATTACCAGTTTAGCAAGGGCTGCGCCAAGTCGAATAGTAAGGACAGTTTTATATTTTAGAAATTAGTTGTTCAAGGCTACGCATTGCTGTGGCTCTGCCTAGTAAAAAGAGAGAAAGAAAAGAAAGCACACGTTTATACTAGAGGTTCCATAAAAAACTGCTTCTGCGTAATTACAGGAAATATGAAGAAAAGAGTGGGTGTCGTGGGATAAATCGTTTGGATAAACTCAATCTTGAAATGCAAAAAACAGAAATAATTTTCCACAAATTTAGGACTAGAATTTTTACTGAAAAAATAAATATGTGGTAAAAAACGACATTAGTTGTTGGACCATATTTTGTTGTAGACTGTTAAGGATTGTGGTTCATTGTCTGACTGAATTTTTTAAAGGAAAATCATTTTCTTTAAGGACTCAAGCAGATTTGTAATTAAGTTTAGGAACTGAAATGGCAGTTTGCGTTTCTGGTAGGTTGATTTCCTCTACTAAGGGAACGATCCTTGTTTAAGGACGCGAGCAGATTGGATATTTGAGTCAGGAAGGGATAATGTTAAAGAATTAAACATTATAATTTATCACAGCTTGACCTTAAGGCAGCTACTCTTCAATGCACTTGCAATTGTTTTGGTACACGGTTTTTCGGTCATAAAATGAAAGCGAATGAATATTTTTCAATACTTTTTTATTCTTCTTATTCGATCACTCAATGGCCACAAATCGAAGAACTTCTTATTCGAAATGGCCGTCTTGGGCCGTAAGTTATGATTTTCATTATAACATTTCTAAAACAAGACACGCACAACACCACAAAGGCGGCTGGTTGATCGTATAGCTATTTCACAAACTACCACAGTTTGATCATCGGCGATCTTTTGCCCAACTTCAATGAGTTTGCAGACGCTACCTCATGCCAGAACTGCTAAGATCGCTTGGGAATCCCAAGTCAGACTTGTAGCAAAAATTCCGACCACTGTAGCCAAACGCTAAGTTATAGAAGCTTTGTATGTGTGTGCGTGACCCGCATCGGCCCTTCTGTTGTTAATCAGACGTTGAGTCATTTAAAGTTGAATTTTGAAAACTCTCATTAAGAATTTCTTTTTGGAGCTCCAACATGTCTGTCAGAAGTTCATTCAGATATTTTTAGGTGGAGCTCTTTTGAAGAACTCTGAAGTCAAAAATCGTGAAGAGGTGGTAAACGTTCCCACATATTGTAGGTTGAGTACCATCGCGTACCATCGCGCACTGTTTTTGTTTTTTCAATTTTTCTATTTGCAATAGATTTAATATAGTGCGAGTACGGAGTTTCTAACAAAATGCGCGAACTCTAGTGACGTCAAACTGAACTATCTTGAACAAAATCTACTAAATTTAGCACCACGAACTGTAATTATAGAGTTCTCCACGGAATCTATTAAGGTAACTTCATCGTCCAAGTCAGGAAATGCTTTTAATTCACATGAGCAACCTTCATCAACATTACATTCATCATAGTTGCGTTCCTTTTCTGCTCTGCAGTTGCCATTTTAAAGTTCTCCTGCCCGAACCATCTTCGATTCATTACACAAGGCAACAAAATAAGACTTTTTCCAGTATATTGAAGGGTCGGAGGTGGTACTTAAAATCTTGACGTGAAGGACCATTTCTGAAAACAGATTCATGTTCAGCACACGAAAATCATCAAAAATCATCACCGACCGTTCATTATACTGGACCTTGTTGCCTAGTGATATCGATGGTGATAGTATAAATCTGACCTAGAGAAAATATTGTAGGATTGGAGAACATCTTGAATGATAGCAATCATATTAAAAGGAATTTCTGTATTTCCCTGTATGTGTCGTTGGAAAAACTACTTAAAATTGGAAACCGAACCCAATTTTTTGAAAAAGTGGTCCGGTTCGACCTTGAAAGTTAGTTTGGGATACTCTTATAGTTTTAGTTTCAAAACTGTCTTGCCGATTCTTTGCACAAGTTCCTCTTTGTACTGTACACGGCTTTTTATACCCTTGCAAAGGGTATTATAATTTTGCCCAGAAGTTTGCAACGCATAGAAATATTCATTTCCGACCCCATAAACTATATATATTCTTGATCAGGGCGACGAACTAAGTCGATTGAGCTTTGTCCGTCCGTCTCTCCGTCCGTCTGTCTGTCCGTCTGACTGTCTGTTTGTCTGTCCGTCTGTTTCTACGCAAACTAGTCTCTCAGTTTTAAAGCTATCGAGCTAAAATTTTGCACAGAGTCTTCTTTTACTGCACGCTGCTACTATGTCGGAACCGACCGGATCGGATGACTATATCTTATAGCTGCCACAGGAACCATCGGTCAAAAAATGGGTCTTAGTGAGAAAAACTTTTTTGTTCATAATATTAGCGTTCCCAAACACAGTCATTATTAATATTTTATGCTTTCAAACAGATTTGCAAGGTTTGGTCAAAATCGGATGACCATATCTTATAGCTGCCATAGGACCGATCGGTCGGAAAATGGGTCCTAGTGAAAAAAATTTTGTTGTTTTCAAGTGAATCGTTCTTAAGGTTGGTGATTATTAATATTAAACGCTTTCAAACTAATTTGAAAAATTTGGTCGAAATCAGATGACTATATCTACAGGCTGCCATAGGACTTATCGGTCGGAAAATGAGTCTTAGTGAGAAAATCTTTTTTGTTTTCAGTTTTATCGTTCTTAAACTTGGCGATTGTTAATTGGATATGTTTTCAAAAAGATTCGCGAAATTTGGTCGAAATTAGATGTTCATCTTACAGAAAATGGATTTTAGTTACAAAAGTTTTTGATTTTTATCTAAGCGTTCTTAAACTCTGTCATTTCAAAAACAGCTTTTGCAAGGGTATAGAAACTTCGGCACAGACGAAGTTAGCTTATCCTTCTCGTTTTTTAGTAGAATTTAGGTGCACCACCTTAAATGTAGAAAAAGATTTGAGGATGCTTCACTGTCTCAAGTAAAATATTATAAAGCTATTTGGCTTCACTTTCAACAATAGATTTACGCTTTATCATTTGAGTTTTAAGCGATCTTTGTAATTTCGTTTTTTTTTTTCAAAATCAAATAAAATGCCAACTTAAGGTCAGACTTTTGTTTGTCACCCCGCAGGGCAGGCATAAAATTCCAATTTGGTTTACTTATGCATGAGTATCGTTTTGATGGTACGGACAGGATATTGTCTCTACTATCCACTGGAGATACACATAATATTATTACATACATTTAACAAAACGCTCTTGCAGACAAATTGGATGCCCAAGCAAAAACTCAACCACATGTCAATGTCAACGGCGATGACTAAGATAAATTTACCTCTCCCAGCCGTGCGGAATACCTTTTCGCTGCGAACTGTATACACACATGTGAAAGTTAACACGGCAAATGCGTAGAGTGCTCCACTGTTAAAATTTAAATTAGTAAAGAGACGTTGGGCTGTTTCTTTAATCGAAAATTCCAAGCTTTCTGTAGGAATTTAACGCGCCGTTCCACTGGGGAGGTCCCTGCACTCACACACACACAGCGCAAATGGCGCCAAATTCCGTCCGGCAATCAACTAAATTCAAAGCAAATTGTCCGCACAATGAGCAGGCCAACCGATATGGTTGTCGCAGCTCCAAGCGAAGCCCTGGTCGGGGCCAAGTAAATGCCTCATTATTTTGCGCTTGAGAAATTTCTGTCTCGTCACTAATTCATCATTGTTTCGGCACATTAAATCCTTGAACGTCAACGCATTCATTATCTCATATGAGCCGGGGGCGGGGGTCTCCCCGAATGCTTTCGGACAACTCATCGCCTGCTCACATGGTCAGCTGTCTGTCATCGGCCGTCTCCGCCAAGGCACGCTTGAGTGATATTAACTGACCGACAATCCGTCAGGGGCCACACAAAAAAGCCAAAAACGAATGCTCAACTAGGCCGGCGGCTTAGGCCAGATTTGGAAAGACTATGTAGCATACTTTGCGGCTGGTCGTGAATAGCTCTCGTCATTTGGCCCGAAATCCTTTCTAATTTCTTAGCCACAAGCAGCCATGCGAAAGGGTGTGTGTGTGTGAGCTAAGCATGTTAATTGCTTTCCAAGCTAATCGAATTTTTTGCTGGTCATTATGAGTAATGCGTAATATGCATTGGCTGGCATTAAGCAATTTGTCGAGCATCGCGTCAACTGCCAAATTGCTTTAAGCCAACAACAATTTAAACTATTTACGTATGGTTTATGGCCCAGATAATAAAATAAACAATAAAGCCGTGTTAATATATAGCGGAAAAAAAACACATAATCGCACATGTCATCTGGACTTAATTTCGCACGCAAACAAAACATTATTACAAATGGTCAAAAAACAATGCACAAAAATAACATAAACACAAACCGGGCTAAAGTTTTAAATAGAGAAGCATGTATGCTCTGCAACAATCAGTTCTGCGAATCTGCCAAAGTCTGGACACATTCTAGCAAATTCTGTCAAAATCAGCTTGGTGACGCTTGGAACTGATTCTCGCGCTGAACATAAATCTTAAGGAACACTTCAGGAGAGATTAAATAACAAACAAAAATGTTAGCTACTCCAAAATGGGCCAGAATCGGAGGCGTTGGTCAACACAGACATGTAGAAACATTGCTCCGTTGTCGTATAAGCACGATCTTTTTACAATGCTTTGAGCTTGGAATAGAACTTGTCAACCACCAGTACAGGTCTTATACACCTTTAATTCATTCCAGTAGATTTAAGCCAAGAGAAATCGATGACAGCCTGGAGAACATCTGGTAGACTAGACACATACTACGTTTATACACACAAAATTTATTGTGATTAATGCCCTTTAAAGTATGCAATGCTTTTAATAAAGAATGATTCAGAATTATATTTATTTTATATTTGCCTTAACACTTGATTATATTGTAAACCTATTAATTGTTTGACAATCTGGATGAATTTAGAGTGTGGATTATGTATGACGCTGCCATAACTGGCTATCAACGTTTATAAGGAAATTAAGACTGCATACTTTGAAGGGCACTAATCATGATAAATTTTGTGTGTATAAACGTAGTAACATACCAAGTGAAGACTGCTTATCGAGAGTAATAACTTCACCAACTTCATTTCCTGCTGCTCCATTCTAAATGAGTTTTTGAATCAAGGATGCAAATCGGTCGGATATAAGTACTGATTCGGTTCAGTGGTTCGTACAGTTTTTGAACCACCGGTTCGATTCATTAAATGTGTTTTGGAGCTTACGAAAACTTGCTTTCGGTTCTGTTTAGTGGTGCATTCGCAAATTATATTATAAAAAATTTATTTTTTTTATTTATATATAAAAAAGTTTTAAAGAATTTTTTAAAGGTGACGTCAATAGTATTAAATCGAATCGTACAATGTTATAACCAACTTCATTTTGATGCCTGATCATTAGGTTTTCTTTTCCAGCATGTAACGTTTCGCTGAATATTGAACAACATAGTTTTTGTGTGCTCCAAATATGTCAACTTATGTGCCAACTTAAAACAATTTGCGGGAAAGTATAACTTTCTTAGAAAGAAAAATGCAGCTGAAGTCCATCGGTTGCTGCAAGAAGCTTAAGAAACAAACAGACAAGGTAATTTTGCAATATGAAACAAATTTATCGCGTGTTGCGCAGCTGGTGAAAACATACCATGAAACGCTAAATTTGGAAGTCCTACCCCACCCGCCGTTTAGCCCATACATTGCCTCTTCCGACTACTATTAGTTTTCATCGATGACGCATGCCCTTGAGGATCAGCACTTCTTCAACTCCGAAATCTCCAAAACTGTATCTGTATTCGCGGATCGCATCAAAAGACGCATCGTTTTTTCGAGATGGTATTCGAAAATCAAGGGCAGAGCCAACCCCACCCCCCTTTCAAAATTGAATTCCTAGGAAACATTTGAACAGCTTCAAAATCCTTATATAAATATCCCAAATATATTAATTCGGAAGTTTTGTCTTCACCCAAACGGGTTTTTACTTTGAAATCTGTGCATTATTCGATTGGATTGTCTGCTTCCAAAATCGAACGAAAGGCATACGTACCATGCGCCTTTCAAATGCTTAATATCGTGTAGCCTATTGTTGGATTAAGGCAAAGAAGCCCTACATAGTATTGATAGTATCGTCCAGTATACTGGAATGGTAAACTCACGCAAATCCATTAGCAACTTCCAAGGAAGGAATGCAGGCAATTGCAGCAGATGCACAGTGTGTTGTTTTAGCAATCTAGACCAGGGGTGCCCAAGCCTATGCCGCAACCCATGCAAATGATTTTGCCATAAGATTATAAAAAGCAAAAACAATTTCATAAGCGTGCTCTCCTCTCTTTCTTTCCGATCGAAGGTTTTATTGTTGGCGCGTGCAGACCTGCAACAACAACATCATATGTGAGTCTTCTTCTTCCACAAATTAAAAAGCAACAACATCGTTGCCTTTGCGTAGTCAGCGCTCGCATGCGTGTGCTTGAGACAGCAATGCACTATAGGTAATTTTGCCATTTATTAGGCATAAACCCGTTTTCCAAAAGTGTTCAAAACTTAAATTTGTTTTTGTCATTAGTTCACAAATACATCAGTCTTCAATGTTACATAACAGAAAATATCACTTAACAGCACTCTGTTAAATGAGCTGCTGATAAATGAGCAGCTGTTGCTAACAGACAGTTCAATGTTAAGTGTGTGTTTTTCTGCTTCAATTTGCAATTGCTATAAATTAATAAAAACAGAGAGTTTTGTCAAATATAAATGATGGAATCCAATGGTTGTGGTATGTACTATGTGTTGGTATCTTTAATCTGTAGAAATCAATCGTGGTGCTTTGTAGTTGCGGGTATTCGTAAGGCATCTCACAAAAAAAACGTGTGAAGAAAATTCTACTTTGCAAAGCCCTACCAAATTTTAGTTAGGATTGTTAGGGCTGTGACTTTTTGCATCTTGTAGAACTATCAATTCCGCTTCCGTTTCACTTTATCTCAATCCGCATAATTGCTCATTTTTTGCAAATTTCATTTTTTAGAACGTAACCTCATTTTTTCAGATGCCTTTTTTCTTGTGGAAAAAAGCGACGAGTCGATCTGCCAAAGAGGATTTTATTTTTGATTGCTTCAAAGGGGGGTTAAGCCAAAGTCTTTCAGACGCATCTGAAAGATATTTAATAGAAAACAGCAGGATGTTTTGTACAAATCTGGAGATAAAGTGGCGGAAATGTAACCGAAGAATGCAACTCTTTGAACTTAGACATTCTGACTGGCTTAAGCAAAATCAATTCATGACCATTAAGAAGCACATGAACCCAGTTGGTCGGCCCCGAGTGCCATTTACGCTAAAGGGTATTAGCGGTCAGAGGAAACAAGCTGCTGATCTATCAATATCTGAGGGAGATAACGTGCGTTTATTGTTACAAGCAGCAAGCACAACTGCTCCTAAAAAAGGGCAAGCTGACCTCGCAGAAGTTCTTAAGTTGCTTTCTAAAAGTCCGGAAACGGTAAAAATGATCCGAAACATAATGTTACACCCAATCAAGAAACCTTTGCGGTCTTCCGCCGACGATGCCTTGGCATTAATTTTGGATCAGGGACTTACAAAATACCAATATTGAGCAATTAGAGAGGACTGTAAAATCAAAAATTGCGATATATATCCGATTTATAAGGAACTGAAAGTAAAAGCCTTAGCAGAACATCAGGCCTCGTTGTTTCTGATGCGAAAGCAAAAGTCAGTCTTCAAAACCTTCTAGACCCCACTGCTGCTCGGATAGTTGGCTTGCAAGATGATGTTTTATTACATGTAATGAATGCTCAGGGCACAAATTTCTTAACTGCAGATTTAATTCTAAGTTACGGCTTTGATGGCAGCACTGGTCAAATAACCTACAATCAAGCATATTCCGACCAAAAAGACACGGATGCAGATTCAAGCTTATTCGCAACAACAGTTACACAACAGTTACGTTTCAAAAAAAAACAATCCGAATTTATGTCAGGGAACAGACATTTGCATTGAATTTGCTGCCGCAAACTGTGTTTCTGATTACGCGGCAATAGTTTTACAATTTTATACTATATTAATATTAAATTATATTAAATTAAAACATAACGAAAAAAATGAAAATGTATCATTTTTTTTTAAGGCGGGGTTAAGGGCTCATTCTGGGCCCCCTGATCTAGACGATGAAAAATGAAAATAAAAAGTTCTCAGAAAAAAAATGTTCTTACATGTTATACCAAAATGTCCCACTATCACGAAAATGCAAAAATAGAAAACAAGAATTGCAAACTCAGAAGTATCGGGACATTAAAGAAAAGAAATGTTTTTGCTTGAGAATGTAGATGACTATGTCGGAAATAAAGTGCAACCTTAATTGATTGAACTGAAAATAAAAACATATATTCGCCATAATGTTTTTGATTTAAATTATTGTGCTGATACAGTAAGTTAACTTTGCATCAAAAGTGGTCATAAAACTATTTGATTAAAAAAGCTGTGAGGCTTTTAAAAATTGCATTTTTTTAATGATTTTTTTTTTGAAAGAGTGGGATAGAAAGTGTATAGTTTCGGCTTATTTCGATTTGTGCTTGACTCGAGATTGAAGGTCGTTTCAAGGTCTTTTCAAAACGCATAAGTTTTTTTTGCACCGATTTGCACAAAGTTGATTTTTTTCGATAGACTATAATACCGAATTTACATTGCGGTCGTACGACTTATTCTGAGGCTACGACTTTTAAGGTGTTTACATTGAGCAAACAGTCGCAAATAGTCACAAACGTCAATCAGCTGTTTTTTGCTTACTTTAAATAAAATTGGAATTTCGGTATTAAATTTGGCACATTTGTCTATAAAATGGGAAATAACATAACATAACATAATGGAAATAATTGAAAACTTGGCTAGTGAGGATGAAATGCTTTTGAAAAATTTCCTTAATCGCCATTTAAAAGGAATGGGAACAGTGGCAAACGCCATCTAATCAAAATTCCACAGCACCGTTGAGGAGGACATCAATCTGCTGCCCCAGTGCAATTCAGAGCACATCAGCTGCGATTCCGCAATCCTTTGGCTGGACCAAGCACCCTATGATCAATCGCAACAAAGATGTGCGTAGAGACATACCCATCATCGGGTATATGTACATGGGAACATGGATCGACTTCTCTTCGGACGAGATGATTTAATTCCAACGGGGCGGCAAAATGGTGGACATTCATGTTTATGTGAAGGAGACCTGTTGACGCCTCAGCATCTCATCCGCGAAACCACCGAGTCGGATGAGGAGCATGAGCCGGTACTGCCTACAGACAAATCCGTGGAGATTAAGGCGTAGGCGGTCACGGCTACGACGAGTACCCAGGGCGCCGAGCCGAAATCTGGAACTGCATCACATTAGCCACCAGCTATGTGACTTCCGACTGGCATATTATTTATTAATCAGAGCCAAGTCTAAGTGCTTTTTGGATGCATGTAACAACAATTATTCCCATTTGACTGAATCATTAGCTAATCTAATATATTTTTAAATTGAAGTGACGTTTCGGGTGTTTTTGGGAGGCTGACGTGCCCAAGGCAATACCGTCCCAAATTCAAAGTCAACCGAAATAATTTTGTATGCCAGTCTCAGGCAAAAAATACCAAAAAAAGCTTGTACGACCGCAGTGTAAACAGCGTATAAGTCTAATTACAAGTGTGTTCAGAAAATCACGTCTTAAATGCGTCTGACGATATGATACACACAATATTGGAATTCACCGATACTTCAACGTTAAAACTGAATAATTTTAAATTAAAAAAATGATAAGTAATTTCATAAATAAAATATAACAAGGGAAATCCATCTCTAATTTTTAAGTGCCCCTAACTAACAAACGGTGCATGTCCGACCCCGCCTGTGGAACAATCTTTTTTAAAATTCGACCTTATAAGTACAAAAACCTCATGAAGTAGTTGTCATTTCGTATGTGAGATTTATGGAACCACATGCTTTGCAAGGGCTGACAAAACATTTTAAAAGACTACATCAATCCGTCAATAATTTGGCTTACTTTGTCACATATTTTGGGAAAAAACCCCATTTTTATATTAAAATTGTCCTGATGTTTGTAACGTATAACATAGAAGGAAATGAGTCTGCGGACAAACTGGCCAGAACAGGATCCACCAGCGAGCTCCTTTCAGAGAAGAGCACGATTGGGATGCCTATGACGAAATAAAAGGTTGTCAAAAAAGTCTTGCGGTATTTCCGCAAGCTTGTCTTTGCAAGCGCGTAGTTCTAGTTGTATTCGTCGCATCGGCTCACGCTAGAGCTTTTTGGAAAGCTCTTTTCACGCGCTAACACGTGTTTGATTTATTGTTGTTTGTTTTTAGTCGTTCGTGAGCTATAGCGTCGCAAACATGGAGCAAAATAAAGAGAAAATACGGCATATTTTACAGTACTACTACGATAAAGGCAAAAATGCATCTCATGCTGCCAATAAAATTTGTGCAGTTTATGGACCCGATACAGTTTCCATTTCCACCGCACAACGATGGTTTCAACGTTTTCGTTCTGGTGCAGAGGTGATCGAAGATGCGCCACGGTCCGGAAGGCCTGTCGTCGAAAATTGCGATAAAATCGCTGAATTGATCGAAAGAGACCGGCATAGTAGCAGCCGTAGCATCGGCCAAGAGCTGGGCATGGGTCATCAAACCGTTATAAACCATTTGAAGAATTTTGGATTCAAAAAGAAGCTCGATGTATGGGTGCCACACGACTTGACGCAAAAAAACATTTTTGCCCGTATGGATGCATGCGAATCGCTTCTGAATCGCAACAAAATCGACCCGTTTTTGAAGCGGATGGTGACTGGCGATGAAAAGTGGGTCACTTACGACAACGTGAAGCGCAAACGGTCGTGGTCGAAAAGCGGTGAAGCTGCCCAGACGGTGGCCAAGCCTGGATTGACGGCCAGGAAGGTTCTTCTGTGTGTTTGGTGGGATTGGCAGGGAATCATCCACTATGAGCTGCTCCCCTATGGCCAAACGCTCAATTCGGACCTGTACTGCCAACAACTGGACCGCTTGAATGCAGCACTCATGCAGAAGAGGCCATCTTTGATCAACAGAGGCCGAATTGTCTTCCATCAGGACAACGCCAGGCCACACACATCTTTGGTGACGCGCCAGAAGCTCCGGGAGCTCGGATGGGAGGTTCTTTTGCATCCACCGTATAGTCCGGATCTCGCACCAAGTGATTACCACTTATTTCTGTCCATGGCGAACGAGCTTGGTAGTCGGAAGTTGGCCACAAGAGAGTCCTGTGAAAATTGGCTCTCCGAGTTTTTTGCCAATAGGGAAGCGAGCTTCTATAAGAGGGGCATTATGAAGTTGGCATCTCGTTAAGAACTCGTCATCGAACAAAACGGCGCATATTTGACTTAAATCGCATTATTATAACCAATTTTATGAACAATTGAAAATTCAATAAAAATACCGCAAGACTTTTTATACCCTTGCAAAGGGTATTATAATTTTGCCCAGAAGTTTGCAACGCATAGAAATATTCATTTCCGACCCCATAAACTATATATATTCTTGATCAGGGCGATGAGCTGAGTCGATTGAGCTTTGTCCGTCCGTCTGTCTGTCTGTCTGTCTGTCCGTCTGTCTGTCCGTCTGTCTGTCCGTCTGTCTGTCCGTCTGTTTCTACGCAAACTAGTCTCTCAGTTTTAAAGCTATCAAGCTAAAATTTTGCACAGAGTCTTCTTTTTACTGCACGCTGCTAATATGTCGGAACCAACCGGATCGGATGACTATATCTTATAGCTGCCATAGGAACCATCGGTCAAAAAACGGGTCTTAGTGAGAAAAACTTTTTTGTTTTCAATGTTAGCGGCCTTAAACTCTGCTATTGTTAATATTATATGCTTTCAAACAGATTTGCAAATTTTGGTCAAGATCGGATGACCATATCTTATAGCTGTCATAGGAACCATCGGTCGGAAAATGGTGGAAAAAGTGAAAAAAAACTTTTTTGTTTTCAAGTAAATTGTTCTTAAAGTCGGTGATTCTTAACATTAAACTAATTTGAAAAAGTTGATCGACATCGGGTGACTATATCTTATGGTTGCCATAGGACGGATCGGTCGGTAAATGAATCTTAGTGAGAAAAACTTTTCTGTTTTAAATTTTATCTTTCTTAAACTCCGCGATTGTTAATTTGATATGTTTTTAAAAAGATTCGTGAAATTTGGTCGAAATCAGATGTTTACCTGTAGGAAAATGGGTATAAGTTAAAAAATTGTTAGATTTTTATGTAAGCGTTCTTAAACTCTGACATTTCAAAAACAGCATTTGCAAGGGTATAAAAACTTCGGCACAGACGAAGTTAGCTTGGCCTTCTCGTTTTTCTTATATAAGCTTCACACAAAAGCTGAAGCACTTCGTTGCGCTACGGATCGGTGGAAAAACCTTTCCTCCTGCGCAGTAGCGAGGCTTACATGGCCAACATTCGACCAAAAACGTACTAACTTTTACGTCACAGAAGAGACCACATATCACTTCTGGTGGGGACTTTTACGGAGCACGCCTAGAGATCCCAGCTCCACTCAAATTCATTCTGTCCACACAATGGTTCAGTAACGAGGACCCCCCTCAGTTTTAAAAAGGGTAATAGGGAAATAAATATGGCATCGCAATGGGCCCAATGTGGCCTAAGTGGGAGAGCGCCTTGTCGCTCTCAGCCATCGCAACCTAACCTAACCTAACCTTGTAACGCATAGAAGGAATCATCTCCGACCACACACAGTATACACATACTTGGTCAGCATGGCGAGCTGAGTTCATATAGCCATGTCCGTCTGTCCGTCCGTCTGTCCGTCAGTCTGTTTCTATGCTATCTCCTCCGTCAGTTTTTAAGCTATCGTAACCAAACTTTGCACGAAGCCTTTTGGTACAAATACGCTGCACATTTGTCGGAACCGGCTGGATCGGATGACTATAGCATATAGCTGCCGTAGGAACGATCGGTCAAAAAACTAGTTTTAGTGAGAAAAACTTTTTTGTTTTCAATGCAAACGCCCCCAAACCTCGTTTTTATTAGTTTGCTATGATTTTACATAATTCCACCAAGTTTGATGAAAATCTGACATCTATATAGTATAGCTGCCATACAAAAGTTAGTTCAGAGAAAAAGTCTTAGTAGGAGAAACTTTTTTGTTTACATTGCTATCGCTCTCAAACTTGTTACTCATCAATACTATATGCGTCCACACAACTGTTAAGTTTGATTCCAATTGGATGATTATAGCATATAGCTGTCATAGGAAAAAGTAGTTCTAGTGAGAAAAACTTTGTTGTTTTCAATGGTAGCGTCTTTAAGCTTTCCAGTTATGAATATTATCGGTTTCCACACAATTTTGACGAGTTTGATCCAAATCTGATGAATATATCGTATAGCTGCCATATTAAAACTGGCAAGCAAATGGTCAAAGTAGTGGCGCCATCTATTGCTGAATTTGGAAAATAACTCAGCTAAGAATGTTCGACGAAAAACATTTAAAACCTTAATTTATATAAATTAAAGAAGCTACAAGGGTATATATACTTCGGTCGAGCCGAAGTTAGCTTTCCCCTATTTTTTGGCTTGAATTCTAAATATTAAGATAGGGACTTAAAAACTTGCATAAATGTTTGGTAGACTAAAGTAGAATTTTAGACAACGTCATCATCCCCCACTCCCCCACACTACTCCATAGTGTGACAATTACAATTACATTTTTCATTTAAAATGTGAGATCAACTCCGTAATCGCACCCACGAGTGTAGATTTCTTCTCATGTTGGTGGTTCATTTAAGGGTACTTCTCAGGTAGTGCCGCTACCCTCTTCATTTTAGCAGCGTCTGCATTCCCTACTTACACCACTGATTGCGTCTTTGGGCTTGTTAGGCTCATCATCCAGGGATCTCTCTGGGACTGAAGCCTGAAAGGGGGTTGTTGTGTCTCCGTTATGACTTTTGTCGTCGCGGCTGTGCACGTTTGCGTTGGTAGCTACTGTTTTGTATTTTGGGACAGGGATGCGCAGTTGCTGCCCAAAGAGCCTGTGCCATATCCAGAGCTTCTATTTCACTCTAGCCACACAGACCTTGCCCAATAGGCGCATCCAGGCAGCCTGGTTGTCCTCTTGTAGGCTGGCTCCTTGGAACATCTCTCAATGTTCCTTGTATCATGCTTTAGCATTCTTTTCTGTGGGCTAACGTAAAATCGAGCACCGGCAAGTTTATGCAGAACAGCTGATTGCCACTTGCCAGAGCTTTACGTTCTACACTGAAGCCAAGCTGACTCTCGGCACGGTCCGAACGAAAGCCCACTTAGAGTTCCATTAGCGCATTTAATTGTGGTATCCGTCCTTCGCTTTACTAGTGATTCTCATAGTTTTACCAAAGCGTAAAAACTTTTATAATAAACTTTACGACAAAGTCATCATGCCCCATAACCATGAACCACTGGCAAGAAGTCATATTACAGCGTTAATTTATGTATCACATAAGTTAATTTCTGTTTGTCTGTTATTTGTTGTAATTAGTCGACGTTCAAGCCGTTGTCCCTGAGGCCATTAAAGTCCGGCATGGCCACGGAAACACGCGGCACATAAACAAACGAAAAAAACTGTTGCTTCCGCTTGCTGTGCGAAAAGGAAGACAACTGGACAGTGCGGGAGACATGGAGAGATGTGTATTCATAGGCTGGGCTAATTATTTTGTCGGCCAGCAAAAGTTCATAGTTCACATATAAAACATGCCACACCAACAACATCGCGGCCATTTGTGTAATTTTTGTTATCAGGCCAAGTTAAATAAATTAACTGAATGGCCACGTTGATTCATGGCCTGCATTTGTGGGACCGGCTTAAATGCACGTAAACTGAAAAATGAGAGAAGAACGGCCAAACGCCTTGCCAAGGCATCAAAGGTCATGGAGTTAATCTTACAGTTCGGGCTTCATTATCCGCACTTATCTTTTCACTGCTCACACACTTATGACTTATACTCACGAAATCGCTTCTGACTCTTCCATTGCAGCATTGCCGCCAGCAGACGCACTGCATCTGTCCAACCTCTCCGTCCCGCGCATTATCGATGTCGCGCAAAAGGCCAAACTCTTCTGCAGCTATGAAATGGGCAACCGGACGCTGAACTCTGTCAAATGGTACAAGGATGGCCTGGAGTTTTTCAGGTGAGCCAACTGCTCTGGCCGTAAAACAAATAAAAATGGCCATAAAAATATTTTCGCCGTTGGCTCGAAATAATAAAATGGCTCGAATGTGCCGGCGCATTCATGCAGATTTTATGGCGCAAATTGAAAACGTCATGAAACTGCAAGAGTGTCCGCAACAAAGTGCACCAAACAGGCGTAAAAGGCAAGGGTGTGGCTGAAAGTGTCGCAACTAATTTAAATGCTTAATTGAAATGGATTTTTATGGGCGCCGGCAATTGTGGCCAGGTGACGCTGCCAGTTTCGAACTCAAATATGTGTAAAGAGTGTTTTTATTTAACTGCCATAATTGTTGCACATTCCCGCATCCCCAGAGCCCGGCTCCAACCGGGCTTAATCGAGTGCAAAATTTTCGCCTAGCATTAATATTTTTTGGTTTGCCTGTTAGGACTGCCGGAGTTATTGATTTAAAAGCCTCGGACAAATATGGCGACAGCAAAAAAATTATTTATGCCAACTGCCAAGCCATTAAACGGTTTACGGGCTTTGCCAAATGGACTGCCACGCCCCTGGGCACAGACCCCAGGAAAACGGGTATGCAAGTTCGATGCGTTTAGCTGACCACATTCAATTGGCCCAACATTTTCGCCCCTGCCAAGTTATTGTTTTTGACGTATTTCGTTTTGGGGGGAGGTGAGAGACCGCGGCCGCCTGCCCAATAATTTACAGCCTTTGGCAATTAAGTATTGTGTGAGGATTTTGATTGTGTGGTTGGCACTTAGTTTCAATTATTTATGCACATTTGACACTGCGGTTGCTTGCTTGTAATTCAAAACTAAAATAAATCCAAATTATAAAAGTAAACGAAAGTAGTCAGTTTTGCAACTAATTAGTAATGCAGCGGTTAGCACAATCGGTTAACAGGTATAAAATCACTGTAATTCTATGCATGGGTAAAAAATGATATGTAAAGTGAGGAGGGCTGTGACTGCAGATCTGGTGCTTGAACATTGGGCATCGCAATGCTCTAATTAGTTTTTGTTTAATTTTTATTGAAGCTTTGTTTCTATATTCATCAAAAAACTATTTCAAACCTATACCCTATTGAAAGTTGTCTGTGGTCTGCTGCCCTTTAATTAGGTCGCTGGTTTAGTAGATCGTTTCAGACAGCGCAACAAGTGCAGTGTGTGCGACCGAAACTAGCTTGGCGCAAAAGCAGACTTCTGCAAAAATAAAATATATGCAGTGTGTGGATCGCTGCTCGACTCGAGCCTAGCTGATAGGGGTTAGAGAGGCAAAAAAAACTCAGAGATTCAAAATGACAGCAAACAGCTGACAGATATCTGAGTCTGAGTGATAAGTTGTCGACGCAGCAAATTGTGCTTCTATGTTAAATGTTCTTTGACATTAAACCAGAGGTAATAGCCACAGCCACCTAAAGGGACTGGACAAGACGCATAATTCCAAGCTGTTTTCGAAAAAAACGAGTTGGCAGATCCAAGCTCATTTTCATAGCTCATTGTCGCTTGCTCAGTACTCGCTCTGACATTTTTCAAGAGCGCTATGTAATTAGATGGGCTCTGACAAAATTGGCAGCATCTGAGTACCTTGTTTTAAATGGAAACTGATACAAATGAAAAGCAATGCTCCACACTTCCCGCTAATTGCTGTAATCAAATGCCACATTCTATTGGTGTGCGAGTTTGTATGTGTGGCACTTGTCTGTTTGAATTTAAATTTGATTGTGAGTTTCAAGAGCCCCCAAGCATTGTGGCGGCAAAATGCTGCTGCAGCTGAACTGAAAACTGCATAATATTCATAATAAAATTCGACAACGCAGCCAAAATGCGGCTACAAATCGATGAACGTTTTATTTGCACGCCATTTTAGGAAACTTTGACGCAAATGCAAAAATCGAAAACGAAAAACCTTTTTGCATGCGCTCATCAATATTTCATGGGTTTTCGGTTTTTGCGCAGCACTCGAGCTCAAGTCGATTTTTCCCTCTCTTTCACGCACTGCCTACCTTCCTCCTTGTCGTTGCAGATACTCGCCGCTAACGCCGCCAACAACAAATTGGTTTCCAGTTAAAGGTGTCACCATTGCCGATGGCTCGTCGCATTGCAATCAATTCATCTGCAACGTGGAGCTGGAGAAACTGAATGTGTACTCATCGGGCCAATACCGATGTGAGGTGTCCGGCGATGCGCCTGAATTCAAGCTGATCGATCGGACGGCCAATATGACAGTTGGTGGTAAGTAATAACTCACTGATAAAGCTGAGTACTCGTAGTCATTGCAAAAAGAAAACGCTACTATACATCGCGAACGTATAAATTCAAAATGGTATATCTTGGCTTCAAAGTAAAGCGTGAAACTTTTTAGAAAAGTACTATTATATAATTTCATATGAAGTCGGAATCAAAATATTGAACCCACAATTATGGTTATTTTAAAAAATGTTTTTAAATTACAGCTCAAATTACCAAAAACTCCTACGTTGTGCCGCATTTCACAAAAAACAGATTCTGGACCTCGCAGAAATCTTTCAAGCCGATTGGCACAGACTATCGTGATCAAACACATTTATATCAAACACGTCTATATCATATAGCGCTGAACTTTCTTCTGTCATTCTTCTTTTATTAATAAACACTAAGGAAAATTAATCTAAACCCAAGATTATAGCCTTGAAACGAGACGAAACGGTGTCAAAATTCGACAGAGGCGAGATAATCTTAACCCAAGATTATATTCTCAATTTTATTCTTAATCCTTTAATCTTGGATATAGATCATTTATACTCGACTTTAAAATGAAACAATCTCATTTTTATACTCTGTACCAAGGGCACACAGCGAATATTAAGTTTCAGAAGGAATCATTTCTGACCCTATAAAGTATATCATATCAAGAATATATGTGATCAGCATCAACAGCCGAGTCGATATAGCCATGTCCGTCCGTTCATATGAACGAAGAGATCCCAGAGATGGTAAGTGATATACGTTTGTCATGTATTGGACATAAACTTCTTATACTTGCAGACAGATTAAGTTTATTTTCAATTTTTTGTCACGCCCTCTGCCGCTCACAGTTTTGTAGATAGATGGTTGGTACCTTCTAGAGATATTTAGTAATCAAGCGTCGGAATGATACTATTGCTCAGTTTTGAAAGTCCATCAGCAAGCCTTTTTGTATGAAAAACATTCAAATCCTTTTTATAAAAAAAGGTGTGAGTTTCGTTAACACTCACGAGACTTGGATGTGAAACATGATGCTAAATTTCAGGGCTTTATTTCAAAATCACAATCTCTCTCAATAGTTCATAGATCAGCAATGGCAATCTTTCAAAAGAAGAAAACTCACAGGGAGTAGAAACACCAACAACAAGATCACTTGCTGCTGTGTCCTTTCTTATTTTCTGTAGCTCTTATTTATTGTGCTGCTCCATAGATAAATGAAAACAGTAACAGTGGCCAAGGAATGACAGGAAGAAATAATAATCTTCGTCTTGAAATAGCTTCCCACACTCTTTACACACTGTTCCTAAACTGTTCCCACACTTTTTCCACACTGATCCCACACTGTTCCCACACTCTTCCCCCACACTCTTCCCCAAACTCTTCCCATACTCTCCCCACACAGTTTCCACACTCTTTCCACCCTCTTCCCACACTCTTCCCACACTCTTTCCAAACTGTTTCCA